>JAKWJD010001765.1:21368246-21480746 GCA_027705065.1 Solanum peruvianum
TGAGTTGAAGTTGACGGAACGTTTGTTGCATTACACAAATAACAAAGAAGAAAACATAAAAGTAGGGGGTCAGTACAACCACAAGTACTGAGTAGTATCATCGGCCCTCAAAATAGGGAACAGTATATATCAATAATAATGTAAATCAACTACAATACTCAACATGTAGCAATAATAGTATTAATTCATCAATAAATACAACCGAGTTCAAACATGAGGACTCATGCCTCAATACCATACTCATTTGGGAATTAAGTTCATTAGATTGAGTATATTCATCTTCTTTCAAGATTCATTATCTTTCTTCCTCTTGTGTCGGCACGTGACACTCCGATCCCCTACCACTATGTGTCGGAATGTGACACTCCGATCCCCTATATGTGTCGGAACGTGACACTCCGATCCCCTATATGTGTCGGAACGTGACACTCCGATCCCCTATATGTGTCGGAACGTGACACTCCGATCCCCTATATGTGTCGGTACGTGACACTCCGATCCCCTAATTCTACGTGTCGGTTCGTGACACCCGTCCCACTAATACTATGTGTCGGAACGTGACACTCCGATCCACTAATACTATGTGTCGGAACGTGACACTCCGATCCACTAATACTATGTGTCGGAACGTGACACTCCGATCCACTAATCTCATTATATCCGTTCATCAAGCCTTCTCTATACCAAGGCATCATCAATCCCATTACTTTAATTCATCAAGCCTTCTTTTATACCAAGGCATCATCATTAATATCATAGATTAAAGTTTCTTTCAAGATTTGGGATTAAATAGCTTCATCATGCTTTGTTTTATCAAAATCACATAATCATAATCATGCAAGCATACAATTTAAGCATATGGTAGGGTTTACAATACTATCAACACATATCATTCACTATTAAGAGTTTACTACAAGTAGCATGAAAATAACCATAACCTACCTCCACCGAAGAATTGATCAATCAAGCTAATCCTCAAGCTTTGTTATTCCTCTTCGTTTCTCCTCTCTCGTTCGATCTCCCTTTCTTTCTCTCTTGTTCTTTCTATTTGTTTATTCAAACCCTCTTTCTCTTACCCTAATTAACATATAATTAAGTGTAAAAGAGGACAATAAAACCCCACTAATTAACCCAAAGTTACCTCTTTTATCCCTCAAGGATTTGAGTTATTAATATAAACCTCAATCTTTATAATTAAGAAAGAATAGTCCAAAACGTCCCTTAAAACGTGTGAAGAAATCCCATTCTGCCTGGGATTTGCGCAACCTGTGACGGCCCGTCGTGCCTGCGACGGTCCATCACGCAGGTCGTCGCAGCCTCCCAAATCCAGGTGAGCTGTGACGGCCCGTCACCCCTGTGACGGTCCGTCCTGCACCTCCGTCCTGACGGTCAGAAACTCGTTTCTTATACCAAATTCTCAAAAGTTGAAGTGTTTTGCAACGGAAACTCACGACGGTTCGTCGTGGATGTGACGGCACGTCCTGCAGGTCCGTCACAATTTACAGAGAGTCGATTTTCAGTATCCAATTTCAGAATTCTAAGTGTCATGGAACGAAACCTCCACGACGGGCGTCGTGACCACGACGGTCCGTCGTTACATCCGTCGTCCAGCCAGTTTTTCCAGAATAAAATATGGTTGCTCAAAACGACTAAACAGGTCGTTAAATAGATACCAATTACCCATCGTTCGTCCCCGAACGATCAAAGAAGAAAAACTGTGGCGAAAAGGAGTACCTGAATCTGTAAACAGATGTGGGTATTTTTTTCTTGCATATCTGCCTCCTTCTCCCAAGTAGCCTCTTCAACCGGTCGATTCTTCCATTGAACTTTGATGGATGCAATCTCTCTCGACCTCAACTTGCGAACCTCTCTATCTAATATAGCAACCGGTTCCTCTTCATAAGTCAAGTTCTCGTCCAACAAAACTGAATCCCAACGGATGATGTAGTTTCCATCTCCATGGTATCTTTTCAACATGGACACATGAAACACCGGATGCACTCTGGAAAGCCCTGGGGGCAAGGCTAATTCATAAGCCACCTCCCCTATTCGCTTTAGTACCTCGAATGGTCCAATATACCGTGGACTTAGCTTACCTCTTTTTCCAAACCGCATCACCCCTTTCATGGGTGAAACCTTCAACAAGACTTGTTCACCTTCCATGAACTCCAAGTCTCTAACCTTTCGGTCTGCATACTCCTTTTGTCTACTTTGCGCCGCTAGAAGCTTTTCTTGAATGCGCTTCACCTTATCTAACGAATCCCTCAAGAGGTCAGTACCCCAAGGTCTAACCTCAAATGCATCGAAACCACCAATGGGAGATCTACACCTCCTCCCATACAATGCTTCAAATGGAGCCATATTAATACTGGAGTGATAGCTATTATTGTATGAAAACTCTGCCAAAGGTAAGAAGCTATCCCAATGGCCACCAAATTCTATCACACAAGCACGAAGCATATCCTCTAACACTTGAATCGTTCGCTATCAGACTGACCATCAGTCTGAGGGTGAAACGCAGTACTAAGTCCAACCTAGTACCTAATTCAGCATGTAATGTCCTCCAAAACTTAGAAGTAAACTGCGTACCTCTATCTGATATGATGGAGAGTGGAACTCCATGCAACCGAACGATCTCTGAGATGTAGATCTTGACTAACTTCTCTGCATTGTAGGTCACCTTGACAGGAATGAAGTGAGCAGACTTAGTTAACCTATCAACAATCACCCAAATCGAGTCATACTTACCCAATGTCTTGGGAACCAACCACGAAATCCATCGCGATTCTCTCCCACTTCCATTCAGGAATGGGCATTCTCTGAAGTGTTCCTCCGGGCCTCTGGTGTTCATACTTTAATTGTTGACAATTTGGACATTTGGCACAACTCAACAATATCACGCTTCATTCTACTCCACCAGAAGTGTTGCTTTAGGTCGCGATACATCTTGTTTGCACCAGGATGTATAGAATATCCGGAACTATGAGCCTCTGTCAGAATAGTGGTGATCAAATCATCACTCGGGGTACACATACCCTTCCCTTGATTCTCAAAACACCTTCCTCATCGATTGTCGCTTCTTTAGCCTCTCCTTGCGATACTTTATCTCGAATCCGGATCAATTTCTCATCATCAAACTGCTTCCCCTTAATTTTGTCAAGAAAAGAGGATCTTGCCTCCACACAAGCTAACAATCCTCCCTTCTCATTTACTTCTAATCTCATGAGGTCATTAGCCAAAATCTGCACTTCTCTAGCCAATGGGCGTCTAGAAGCTTGCAAATGAGCTAGACTTCCCATGCTTCCGGCCTTTCTACTCAGGGCATCTGCCACAACATTCGCCTTTCCCGGATGATACAAGATAGTGATGTCGTAGTCCTTCAGTAGTTCCATCCATCTCCTCTGTCTCAAATTCAAATCTTTCTGAGTAAGACATACTGTAGTAGGCATACGATGGTCCGTATAGACCTCACACTTAACCCCATATAAATAGTGCCTCCATTGCTTCAATGCAAATACTACCGCGCGGCCAATTCCAAGTCATGAGTTGGATAGTTACGCTCATGCACTTTTATTGTCTTGAAGCATAAGCAATCACATTCTTTTCTTGCATTAAGCACTGCACCCCCAACCCGAATAGGATGCATCACATAGACAATGAAATTCTTACCTTCCACTGGCAAGGTAAGGATAGGCGCGGTAGTCAAACAAGTCTTGAGTTTTCTGAAAGCTTTCCTCACACTCATCCGACCATACAAATGGAACATTCTGCTTAGTCAAGTTCGTCAATTGGGAAGCGATAGAAGAGAATCCCTTGACAAAGCGGCGGTAGTAGCTAGCTAACCCAACAAAACTCCTTATTTCTGACAATTAGTAGGCCTTGCCCAGTTTTTCACCGTCTCTATCTTAGATGGATCCACCATCACCCCATCTTTAGAAACCACGTGCCCCAAGAAGGACACTGAATCTAGCCAAAACTCACACTTGGAGAATTTCGCATAAAGCTTTTTCTTCCTCAACAACTCTAACACCATTCTCAAATGCTCCTCATGTTCCTTCTTACTTTTAGAGTATACCTATATCATCTATAAATACGATCACAAGAGGTCCAAATATGGCTTAAAATCCCATTCATCAAGCTCATGAAGCAGCAGGGGCGTTCGTAAGACCAAAAGACATTACCACAATTCATAATGCCCATACCTAGTCCGAAAAGCAGTCTTTGGCACATCCGTTGCGCGTATTTTCAATTGGTGATAACCGGACCTCAAGTCTATTTTTGAGAAGACACAAGCACCTTGTAACTGATCGAACGTCATCAATGCGAGGAATGGGGTACTTGTTCTTAATAGTTACTTTGTTCACTGTCGGTAATCTATGCACATTCGAAAGCTCCCATCCTTCTTCTTTACAAACAAGACCGGAGCACCCCAAGGAGATGCACTTGGTCTTATGAAGCCTTTGCTCAACACTCTTGAAGTTGTGCCTTTAACTCTCTTAACTCTGGAGCCATTCTATAAGGGGGTATAGAAATGGGGCGAGTACCTGGTTCCAAATCAATGCAAATATATATCCCTATCTGGTGGCATACCAGGAAGATCTGCAGGGAACACATCCAAAAACTCACGGACTACCGAAACTGACTCAATCGAAGGTACTTGAGCAGTGTCATCCTTGAGATGTGCCAAGAAAGCTAAATACCCTTTACTCACCATTTTCTTAGCACGAAGAAAGGAGATGATACGCACCGGATTGGAAGTGTAGTCGCCCTCCCACACTAACGGATTTGCCCCAGGCTTGGCTAACGTCACAGTTTTAGCATTAAAATCCAAAATCGCAAAATTCGGAGAAAGCCAAGTCATACCCAGAATTACATCAAAGTCACCCATTTCTAGAATAACCAAATCTACATAAGTGTTGCTCCCACAAAATTCACCAACAAGACCTATATACCTTTTCAACTATCACCGACTCACCCACCGGAGTAGAAACACGAATAGGCATGTCAAGTAATTCACAATGTAATTTTAGACCATTAGCAAATGATGAAGATACATATTAAAATGTGGATCGAGGATCAAACAATACGGAAGCCATGAAATCACAAATCAAAAGGTTACCTGTGATGACAGCATCTGATGCCTCCGCTTCAGATCTCCCAGGGAAAGCATAGAAATGGGCCCCATTATTTGTCTGTCCGTTGCCCCTACCATGTTGCGTAGTAGTGGCTCCGTTTTGCCCATCACCCCTGCCGTTTTGGTGACCACCATTACCTCGACCACCACGTCCTCCAGAAAAGTGGCCTCTACCATGACCACCTCTACCTCTAGCTATCGGGGGTCTGTAACTCTGTTTTGGACAATTCCTCCTAATATGTCCAATCTCCCCACATCCATAGCACTCTCTGGAGTCAGGCATAGGTCGCTCTCGGAGTAGTGTTGACCGTTCTGAGGTGGACCCCCAACTACAGTCTGTAGTGAAGACTGAATTGGTCGAACTGAGTGACCTCCGGAGTTCTATCCTCTAGAGTAAGAACCATTAAACTCACCTCCCCTTTCGAAACTTTTTGATGTCGATGTCGTGGTGAAGTCATCTGGTTTCACTCCTTCCACCTCTATCACAAAGTCTACCACCTCTTGGAAGGATGTTGCCGTTGCCGCTATCTGTAATGCTGAAATCCGCAATTTTGACCTCAACCCCTTCACAAAACGGCGGATCCGTTCTTGTGGACTGAAACAAAGTTTGGTGGCATACCTTGATAATGCACGGAATTTGGCCTCATATGCGTTAACCGTCATCCTCCCTTGCTCGAGACTCAAGAACTCATCCCTTTTTCTATCTCTCAAAGTCCTTGGGATATACTTCTCCATAAACAGGTAGAGAATGATTCCCAAGTCATAGGTGGTGCCTCTGGTTTGACACTCAACTGTGATCGCCACCACATTTGGCGTTCCCTTGAAATTGATAGCTTATGAACTCAACGCCAAACCGTTCTACTATCCCCATCTTGTGTAGTAGCTCATGACAATCAACCAGAAAATCGTAGGCATCCTCTGATTATGCGCCTTTAAAGACTGGAGGTTTCAATTTCAAGAACTTACTGAAAAGTTCATGCTGATCGTTTGTCATTATAGGTCCAGTAGTCAAACGTGGAAATGTGCCTATCTCTAATGAGGCATCCATGCGGGGAGCCATAGTAGCCGCGTGTCGTACCTCTAAAACCGGAGGTGTTGGTGCAGAAACCACTGGAGGTGCCTGACCCTGATCGGATAACCCGCTAAGATAAGCAAGTACCTGGTTAATCATCTCTGGGGTAGGTTGGGTGGCATTTCCTCATTTTGCACTTGTTCATTCTCCCCTTCCTCACCCTCTCTTACTACCTCCTCAGTCGGTGGAGGAGTCACCGCCCTAGCCTCAGATGGACTAGGTGCTCGTCCTCTTCCTCTAGAGGACGTCCTCCCACGACCTCTACCGCGGCCTCTTGCCATTGTTCTCCCTCGAGCCACAGCCCCAGTGGTTGGCTCAGTCGTTTCTTGTCTTTCCGTTGTCGCTGCTGGTGCGGTCGTTGCTCTAGTTCTAACCATCTGTGAAATAGAATGAAGATGGTCAGATACCAATTTGTATCACCTAGATACCAATTGGACTCAAGTAGTAGCACGAAAGAAGAATGAAAGAATGGAATTTTCCTAAAGTCTTATAGCCTCTCAAAGAAAAGTAAAGGCGTCCCCCTACCGTTTCTTAAGACTCTACTAGACTCGTTCTTGTGTGATGAGACCAATGAACCTAAGGCTCTGATACCAAGTTTGTCACGACCCAAATCGGGGACGCGACTGGCACCCACATTCACCCTCCTATGTGAGCGAACCAACCAATCTAAACCTTAACATTTCAATTTATAATAACAGAAATTAGTGCGGAAGACTTAAACTCATAATTAAAACGATTCAAAACTATTATTAATATCCCCAAAATTTGGAAGTCATCATCACAAGAACATCTATCTCAAATTTCTAAACTAAAACTGTCTAAGAAGCTAAAACAAAATACTAGCTAGTCCATGCCGGAAGTTCAAGGCATCAAGACTTGAAGAAGAAGACCCAGTCTAAGCTAGACGCATTAGCTCACCCTGAATTTCCGATGAAGTGAAGACTGGCTAGATCTACTGTTGAGTTGAAGTTGACGGAACGTTTGCTGCATTACACAAATAACAAAGAAGAAAACATAAAAGTAGGGGGTCAGTACAACCACAAGTACTGAGTAGATATCATCGGCCAACTCAAAATAGGGAACAATATATATCAATAATAATATATATCAACTACAATACTCAACATGTAGCAATAATAGTATTAATTCATCAATAAATACAACCGAGTTCAAATATGAGGACTCAAGCCTCAATACCATACTCATTTGGGAATTAAGTTCATTAAATTGAGTATATTCATCTTCTTTCAAGATTCATTATCTTTCTTCCTCTTGTGTCGGCACGTGACACTCCGATCCCCTACCACTATGTGTCGGAACGTGACACTCCGATCCCCTATATGTGTCGGAACGTGACACTCCGATCCCCTATATGTGTCGGAACGTGACACTCCGATCCCCTATATGTGTCGGAACGTGACACTCCGATCCCCTATATGTGTCGGTACGTGACACTCCGATCCCCTAATTCTACGTGTCGGTTCGTGACACCCGTCCCACTAATACTATGTGTCGGAACGTGACACTCCGATCCACTAATACTATGTGTCGGAACATGACACTCCGATCCACTAATACTATGTGTCGGAACGTGACACTCCGATCCACTAATCTCATTATATCCGTTCATCAAGCCTTCTCTATACCAAGGCATCATCAATCCCATTACTTTAATTCATCAAGCCTTCTTTTATACCAAGGCATCATCATTAATATCATAGATTAAAGTTTCTTTCAAGATTTGGGATTAAATAGCTTCATCATGCTTTGTTTTATCAAAATCACATAATCATAATCATGCAAGCATACAATTTAAGCATATGGTAGGGTTTACAATACTATCAACACATATCATTCACTATTAAGAGTTTACTACAAGTAGCATGAATAACCATAACCTACCTCCACCGAAGAATTGATCAATCAGCTAATCCTCAAGCTTTTTTATTCCTCTTCGTTTCTCCTCTCTCGTTCGATCCCTTTCTTTCTTCTCTCTCTTGTTCTTTCTATTGTTTTATTCAAACCCTCTTTCTCTTACCCTAATCAACATATAATTAAGTGTAAAAGAGGACAATAAAACCCCACTAATTAACCAAAGTTAACTCTTTTATCCCTCAAGGATTTGAGTTATTAATATAAACCCTCAATCTTTATAATTAAGAAAGAATAGTCCAAAACGTCCCTTAAAACGTGTGAAGAAATCCCATTCTGCCTGGGATTTGCGCAACTTGTGACGGCCCGTCGTGCCTGCGACGGTCCGTCACGCAGGTCGTCGCAGCCTCCCAAAATCCAGGTGAGCTATGACGGCCCGTCACCCCTGTGACGGTCCGTCCTGCACCTCCGTCCTGACGGTCAGAAACTCGTTTCTTATACCAAATTCTCAAAAGTTGAAGTGTTTTACAACGGAAACTCACGACGGTTCGTCGTGGATGTGACGGCACGTCCTGCAGGTTCGTCACAATTTACAGAGATTCGATTTTCAGTATCCAATTTCAGAATTCTAAGTGTCATGGAACGAAACCTCCACGACGGGCCGTCGTGACCACGACGGGCCGTCGTGACCACGACGGTCCGTCGTCCCAACCAGTTTTTCCAGAAATAAAATCTGTTGCTCAAAATGACTAAACAGGTCGTTACATTTTGCCTAAGTCTTGGTCAAAAGCATTTCCACTAATTGTACAATAATAGAAATAATCATTTAAAATTTTTTTTATATAATACCAGTTACTTATACTTAATTGTTCTAATTTTATTACTGCATTTCGTTGTAGAGCTAATAATCCACTATTTGGATCTTCTCCTGTTATCAATGTATGTATTTTATTTGTAAAGTTATAAGGATTTGGTCCTAATGATACTAAATACTGAAATTCTGATGGGAATTCTACTTTATAAGCTTCCCATAGAGCTTTAGTTGATTCTCCTAAAAACGTCTCTAAGTATTTGTACATAGTTTCAGCATCTGTTTCTGTATAATTTTTTATAAAATCTGCTACTACTATTCCTTTCCATAAATATATTACTGAATTTCACCTTTGTGGATCATGAGCTGCTATATTTAAAATTTTTCCTTTACTACCTCCTTCTTGGAGTATTATTGGTTCTTCTATAGCATTCTTTTCCCCATAGGTTTAACTTCTATTGTTGGGCTATCTCCTTGTCTGTATACTCTTCTGCGTGGTATATTTCCTGTACTATTATCTGCAGTATACCCTTGTTCATTTGTTCTTTGAAATGGGCTACTAGAACTTGCAGTTTCCATTAATTCTTTTTGACTAAAAATAGATTCTAGTTCTGATATTTCACTATCATTATCTTGTATTTGTGACATTATATTATCACTTTTTTCTATCTTTTCTTGAAAATTTTCTTCTATTCTATATCCTTTGTTATCATTTCTTTTTTACATATTAAAATGAGATATTACTTTTTCTAATTTAAATCTTTTAATTTACATCCTTTACATGTAAATAATCTATTTTTACTATTTTTACATATTTCTTTTGCTTTTTCTATAGCTAAATCTACTGCATAATCTTGTTCTAATATTACTTCTATATTCATTCCTGTTAAAGACATTTCTTCTATAATACTTTCTTCTTCTAATTTATTATTTAATTTTTTAGTTAATTCTATTCCTTGTTCTTTTAAATAATCTTAATTTTCTTCTATTTTATTGAAAATTTGTTTTTGTCTATTATAGGTTTCTTCTTGTTCGCTTAGTATCTGTATGATTTTACAATTATGTTCTTTAATTTTTTCACTAAGGTTTATTAATAAATCTATTAAAGTGTTATATTGAGGTTCTTCAGTATGTAGACTATGTTCTCCGCTATCAAAATTACACTTAATAATGTTTTCTCCTTTTCTCTTATATCTTTTTTCTACAGTTTTTTGTAAATCTAAATATTCTATATTTTTTAAGGAAGGTATTTTTACTATTTATTTTATCCTAACGTAGTTGGTTTGTGTTTTTTCTAAATTGTTTTTATTCTTTTGGTATAATTATAAATACTAGTATTAATACCTTGTAACTCCCACTTTAGTCCTTTTATATATTATTCGCTATTTATATTATGTTCAAAATCTGTTGGTTTGAAAAATTCGTTCTCACAAATATATATATAAGCTTCTAGTTCTTTTTCCTCTTTTTGTAGTTTTTCGTTTTTCGTTTATATTTCTATATAATTCCAATAATTTATTCTTATATATTTAGCAAAAGGAAGATTTTTCATAAAATAAATTTAATTGAGATTTTTCTAGATATAAAATGTCTTATTAATTTCTTTTCTAGTATTTCAGCTAAGAAAAATATACGATCTAATCTATTACTTTATTTCTTTTTTAGAGCTTATTGAAATAGTTGTTTTTATATCTTTTAATAATCTATCTGATTCTAAATATAAATTTAATAATTCTTTTTTAACTTTTTATATTCTCTAGTATTCTTGTATGGTCTTCTCATATATTAACCTACTGAGTTATAATAATAAGGATTATTTTTAATTACTTTTGTTCTTTCTTTAATTTCTTTTATTTCAAATTCTACCTGATTTAATTCTTCACTAATTTGTTTTTGCGATTGTCTAATAGTTTCTCTAAGTGTTTTTACAGAATTTTTATATGTATAAGTTAAGGATAATCTTAATCCTAAGTCACTTAGATGATTTTCTAAAGATTTTTTATATAATTTAACTATTTTTAAGTGTGGTCTATTGTAAAACAAAATCATTTTTATTGAAATATCACCTTATTTGAAATATCACCTTATTTAAATATCACCTTATTTTGGTATGTTACGACCTGTGGGTTAGTCGTTTTGAGCAGCAGATTTTATTTCTGGAAAACTGGCTGAAACGACGGACCCCACGACGGACCGTCGCAGGGTCTCGTTTCAAAACACTTAGAAATTCTGAAATTGGGTACTGAAAATCGACTCTCTGAACTTCGTGACGGAATGGCAGGACGGACCTTCACAGGCGTGACGGACCGTCACAGATTAATTAGTGGAAAGCTAGTCTCTGAACCTTACGACGACCTGCAGGACGAACCGTCGCAGGCACGACGGCCCGTCACAGGTTGCGTAATCCCAGTCTGGGTCGGATTTCTTTACACGTTTAAAGGGACGTTTTGGACTATTCCTACTTTAATTATAAAGTTAGAGGGTTAAGGTTAATAAGTCTAATTACTTGGGGGTTAAAAGAGGTAACTTTAAGTTAATTAGTGGGTTATTATTGCCATCTTTTATTCTTAATTACATACTAATTAGGGTAAAAGAAAGAGGGTTTGAATAAAGAAAATAGAAAGAACAAAGAGCGAGAGAGAGAGAGAGAGAGAGGATCGAAGGAGGGAGAAGAAGAAACACAAAGCTTGGGAATTCGCTTGTTGATCACTAATCTTCGGTGGATGTAGGTTATGGTTTCTCTTACGATATTCGTAGTAAAACTCTTAATAGCGAATGATATGTATTGATAATATTGTAAACCCTGCTATGTGCTTGATTTGTATGCTTGCATGAATGTGATTATATAATTGTGATTATATTAAGCATGATGAAGCTATTGAATCCCAAATCTTGATAAAAACCTAATATCTTGTTAATGATGATGCCTTGGTATAAAAGAAGGCGTGATGAACTAAAGTAATGAGATTGATGATGCCTTGGTAAGAAAGAAGGCTTGATGAATTGATAGAAGGAGATTAGGGAATCGGAGTGTCACAAACCGACACGTAGATTTAGGGGATCGGGTGTCACGAACCGGCACGTAGATTTAGGGGATCGAGTGTCACGAACCGACATGTAGATTTAGGGGATCGGAGTGTCACGTACCGTCACATAGTAGCAGGGGATCGGAGTGTCATGTACCGACACAAGAGGATTAATGAATATGAGAGAGCGGAGTGTCACGTACCGACACAAGAGAAATAAAGATAATGAATCTTGAAAGATGTTAATATACTCAATCTAATGAACATAATTCCCAAATGAGTATGGTATTGAGGCTTGAGTCCTCATGTGTGAACTTGACGGTAATTGTTAATGATATAGTACTTGTTGTTGCTACATGTTGAGTATCATAGTTGATTTTATAGTATTACTTGATATATATTGTCTTCTATTTCGAGTTGGCCGATGATATCTACTCAGTACCCGTGTTTGTACTGACCCCTACTTTTATGTTTTCTTCTTTGTATTTGTGGAGTGCAGCAAACGTGCCGTCGTCTTCGACTCAACAGTAATTCAAGCCAGTCTTTACTACATCGGAAATTCAGGGTGAGCTAATGCTTCTAGCTTGGACTGGATCTTCTTCTTCAAGTCTTGATGCCTTGAACTTCCTGCATGGACTAGCTTCTTATGTATTTTCAGCTTCTTAGACATTTTTAGTTAGTAATTTGATCATAGATGTTCTTGTGATGATGACTTCCAGATTTTGGGGAATAATAGTTATTGAATTTGTTTTTATTAATGAATTTAAGTCTTCCGCGTTATTTTCTGTTGATATATGTTGAAATGATAAGGGTTAGATTGGTTGTTTCGCTCACATAGGAGGGTAAATGTGGGTGCCAGTCGCGGCTCGGTTTTTGGGTCGTGACAAACTTGGTATCAGAGCATTAGGTTCGTTGGTCTCATCACACAAGTACGAGTCTAGTAGAGTCTTACGGAACGGTAGGGGGACGCCTTTACTTTTCTTTGAGAGGTTATAAGACTTTAGGAAAATTCCATTCTTTCTTTCTTTCTTTCGTGCTATTACTGAATCCAATTGGTATCTAGGTGATACAAATTGGTATCTGACCATCTTCACTCTATTTGCGATGGTTAGAACTAGAGCAACGACTGCGCCAACACCAACACGGCAAGACAAGAAACGACTGAGCCAGCCACTGGGGCTGTGGTTCGAGGAAGAGCAGTGGCAAGAGGCCGTGGTAGAGGTCATGGGAGGACGTCCTCTAGAGGAAGAGGACGAGCACCTAGTCCATCTAATGCTAGGGCGGTGACTCCTCCACCGACTGAGGGGTAGTAAGAGAGGGTGAGGAAGGGGAAAATGAACAAGAGCAAAATGAGGAATTGCCACCCCAACCTACCCCAGAGATGATCAATCAGGTTCTTGCTTATCTTAGCGGGTTATCTGATCAGGTCAGGCACCTCCAGTGTTTTCTGCACCAACACCTCCGGTTTCAGAGGTACACGACATGCCGCTGCTGGGCTCCCCGCATGGATGCCTCATTGGAGATAGGCACGTTCCTCGTCTGACTACGGGGCCCATAATGACAAATGATCAGCATGAACTTTTCAGTAAGTTCTTAAAATTGAAACCTCCAGTCTTCAAGGGTGCTGAATCTGAGGATGCTTACGATTTTCTGGTTGATTGTCATGAGCTACTACAAAAATGGGTATAGTAGAACGGTTTTGGTGTGGAGTTCGTGAGTTATCAGTTTCAAGGAACGCCAAAATGTGGGGCGGTCACATGTTGAGTGTCAACCAACAGAGGCACCACCTATGACTTGGGCCTCATTCTCTAGCTTGTTTATGGAGAATACATCCCACGGACTTTGAGGGATTGGAAAAGAGATGAATTCTTTAGTCTAGAGCAAGGTAGGATGTCGGTTACGCATATGAGGCCAAGTTTCGTGCACTATCCAGATACGCCACCCAACTTTGTTTCAGTCCACAAGAGCGGATTCGTCGTTTCGTGAAGGGGTTGAGGTCAGAGTTGCGGATTTCAGCCTTACAGGTAGCGGCTACGGCAAAGTCCTTCCAAGAAGTGGTGGATTTCATGGTAGAGGTAGAAGGAGTGAAGCCGGATGAATTCACCATGGCATCGACATCAAAAAGGTTTCGAAAGGGAGGTGAGTTTAATGGTTCTTACTCAAGAGGACAAGGTTCCGGAGGTTACTCAATTCGACCAATTCAGTCTTCGCTACAGACTGTAGTTGGGTGTCCACCTCAGACCGGTCAACACTTCTCTGAGAGACCTATGCTTGACTCTAGAGAGGGCTATGGATGTGGAGAGACTGGACATATTAGGAGGAATTGTCCAAAACAGAGTTATAGACCCCCAATAGCTAGAGGTAGAGGTGGTCATGGTAGAGGCCGTTATTCTGGAGGACGCGGTGGTCGAGGTAATGGTGGTCACCAAAACGCCCGGGGTGATGGGAAAAGTGGAGCCACGACATCACAACATGGTAGGGGCAACAGACAGACAAACGATAGGGCCCATTGTTACGCTTTCCCTGGGCGGTCTGAAGCGGAGGCATCTGATACTGTCATCACAGGTAATCTTTTGGTTTGTGATTGCATGGCTTCTGGTTGTTTGATCCCGATCCACATTTTCTTATGTATCTTCCTCATTTGCTAATGGTCTTAATTTACATTGTGAATTACTTGACATGCCTATTCGTGTTTCTACTCCGGTGGGTGAGTCTGTGATAGTTGAAAATTGTATAGGTCTTGTTTAGTGACTTTTGTGGGGAGTAACACTTACGTAAGATTTGGTTATCTTAGAAATGTTTTGACTTTGATGTAATTCGGGTATGACTTGGCTTTCTCCGAATTTTGCGATCTTGGATTGTAATGCTAAGACGGTGACGTTAGCCAAACCTGGGACAGATCCGTTAGTGTGGGAGGGTGACTAACTTCCAATCCGGTGCGTATCATCTCCTTTCTTCGTTTCTTCGTGCTAAGAAAATGGTTAGTAAAGGGTGTTTAGCTTTCTTGGCCCATCTCAAGGATGACACTACCCAAGTACCTTTGATTGAGTCGGTTTCGGTAGTCCATGAGTTTTTGGATGTGTTCCCTGCAGATCTTCCTGTATGCCACCGGATAGGGATATTGACTTCTGTATTGATCTTGAACCGGGTACTTACTCGCCCCATTTCTATACCCCCTTACAGAATGGCTCCCGCGGAGTTAAGAGAGTTAAAGGCCCAACTTCAAGAGTTGTTGAGCAAAGCTTCATTAGACCAGTGCATCTCCTTGGGGTGCTCCGGTTTTGTTTGTGAAGAAGAAGGATGGGAGTTTTCGGATGTGCATAGACTACCGGCAGTTGAACAGGTAACTGTTAAGAACAAGTATCCTCTTCCTCGCATTGATGACTTGTTCGATCAATTACAAGGTGCTTGTGTCTTCTCTAAGATTGACTTGAGATCCGGTTATCATCAATTGAAGATACAGGCAACGGATGTGCCAAAGACTGCTTTTCGAACTAGGTATGGGCATTATGAATTTGTAGTGATGTCCTTTGGTCTTACGAATGCCCCTGTTGCGTTCCTGAGCTTGATGAACGGGATTTTTAAGCCATATTTTGATCTATTTGTGATCGTGTTTATTGATGATATACTGATATACTCTAAAAGTAAGAAGGAACATGAGGAGCATTTGAGAATTGTGTTGGAAATGTTGAGGGAGAAAAAGCTTTACGCCAAGTTCTCTAAGTGTGAGTTTTGGCTAGATGTAGTGTCCTTCTTGGGGCACGTGGTTTCTAAGGATGGAGTGATGGTGGATCCTTCTAAGATTGAGACAGTGAAGAATTGGGTAAGACCTACTAATGTGTCAGAAATAAGGAGCTTTGTTGGGTTAGCTAGCTACTACCGCCGATTTGTCCAGGGATTCTCTTCTATTGCTTCCCAATTGACGAACTTGACTAAGCAAAATGTTCCATTCGTATGGTCGGATGAGTGCGAACAAAGCTTTCAGAAACTCAAGACTTTGTTGACTACCGCACCTATCCTTACCTTGCCAGTGGAAGGTAAGAATTTCATTGTCTATTGTGATGCATCCTATTCGGGTTTGGGTGCAGTGCTAATGCAAGAGAAGAATGTGATTGCTTATGCTTCAAGACAATTAAAAGTGCATGAACGTAACTATCCAACTCATGACTTGGAATTGGCCACGGTAGTGTTTGGATTAAAGCAATGGAGACACTATTTACATGGGGTTAAGTGTGAGGTCTATACGGATCATCGTAGCCTACAGTATGTCTTTACTCAGAAAGATTTGAACTTGAGACAGAGGAGATGGATGGAACTACTGAAGGACTACGACATCACTATTTTGTATCATCCGGGGAAGGCGAATGTTGTAGCGGATGCTTTAAGTAGAAAGGCGGGAAGCATGGGAAGTCTAGCTCACTTGTAGGCTTCTAGACGCCCATTGGCTACAGAAGTTCAGATTTTGGCTAATGACCTTATGAGGTTAGAAGTAAATGAGAAGGGAGGATTGTTAGCTTGTGTGGAGGCAAGATCTTCCTTCCTTGACAAGATCAAGGGAAAGCAGTTTAATGATGAGAAATTGATCCGGATCCGAGATAAAGTGTCGCAAGGAGAGGCTAAAGAAACAACAATCGATGAGGAAGGTGTGTTGAGGATTAAGGGAAGGGTATGTGTACCCCGCGTCGATGATTTGATCAACACTATTCTGACAGAGTCTCATAGTTCAAGGTATTTGATACATCCGGGTGCAACCAAGATGTACCGTGACCTAAAGCAACACTTTTGGTGAAGCAGAATGAAGCGTGATATTGTTGATTTTATTGCCAAATGTCCAAACTGTCAACAAGTAAAGTATGAACACCAGAGGCCCGGAGGAACACTTCAGAGAATGCCCATTCCTGAATGGAAGTGGGAGAGAATCGCAATGGACTTTGTGGTTGGTCTTCCAAAGACAATGGGTAAGTATGACTCCATTTGGGTGATTGTTGATAGGTTAACTAAGTCTGCTCATTTTATTCCGGTCAAGGTGACTTACAACGCAGAGAAGTTAGCCAAAATCGATATCTCAGAAATTGTTCGGTTGCATGGGGTTCCACTCTCCATTATATTAGATAGAGGTACGCAGTTTACCTCTATGTTTTGGAAAACATTGCATGCTAAATTGGGTACTAGGTTGGATCTTAGTACCGCATTCCACCCTCAGACCGATGGTCAGTCTGAGCGAACGATTCAAGTGTTGGAGGATATGCTTCGTGCTTGTGTGATAGAATTTGGTGGCCATTGGGATAGCTTATTACCCTTAGCGGAGTTTTCATACAATAATAGTTATCACTCAAGTATCGACATGGCCCCATTTGAAGCATTGTATGGTAGGAGATGTAGGTCTCCCATTGGGTGGTTTGATGCATTTAAGGTTAGACCTTGGGGTACTGACCTTTTGAGGGATTCGATAGAGAAAGTGAAATCTATTCAAGAAAAGCTTCTAGCGGCGCAAAGTAGGCAAAAGGAATATGCAGATCGAAAGGTTAGAGACTTAGAGTTCATGGAGGGTGAACAAGTCTTGTTTTCGCCCATGAAAGGGGTGATGCGGTTTGGTAAAAGAGGTAAGCTAAGCCCAAGATACATTGGTCCCTTTTAAGTACTTAAGCGAGTAGGGGAGGTGGCTTATGAGTTAGCCTTGCCTCCAGGGCTGTCCGGAGTGCATCCGGTATTCCATGTGTCTATGTTGAAAAGATACCATGGGGATGGAAACTACATTATCCGTTGGGATTCAGTTTTGCTTGATGAGAATTTGTCTTATGAGGAGGAGCCTGTTGCTATTTTAGATAGAGAAGTTCGCAAGTTGAGGTCAAGGGAGATTGCATCCATCAAGGTGCAATGGAAGAATCGGCCGGTTGAAGAAGCTACTTGGGAGAAGGAGGTCAATATGCAAGAAAGATACCCACATTTGTTTAAAGATTCAGGTACTCCTTCTCGCCCTTGTTTTTCTTCTTGTGATCGTTCGAGGACGAACGATGGGTAAATTGGTATCTATTGTAACGACCTGTGGGTTAGTCGTTTTGAGCAGCATATTTTATTTCTGGAAAACTGGCTGAAACGACGGACCCCACGACGGACCGTCATGGGCACGACGGACCGTCGCAGGGTCTCGTTTCAAAACACTTAGAAATTCTGAAATTCGGTACTGAAAATCGACTCTCTGAACTTCGTGACGGAATGGCAGGACGGACCTTCACAGGCGTGACGGACCGTCACAGATTAATTAGTGGAAAGCTAGTCTCTGAACCTTACGACGACCTGCAGGACGAACCGTCGCAGGCACGACGGCCCGTCACAGGTGCGTAATCCCAGTCGGGTGGGTCGGATTTCTTACACGTTTAAAGGGACGTTTTGGACTATTCCTACTTTAATTATAAGTTAGAGGGTTAAGGTTAATAAGTCTAATTACTTGGGGTTAAAAGAGGTAACTTTAAGTTAATTAGTGGGTTATTATTGCCATCTTTTATTCTTAATTACATACTAATTAGGGTAAAAGAAAGAGGGTTTGAATAAAGAAAATAGAAAGAACAAAGAGAGAGAGAGAGGATCGAACGAGAGAGAAGAAGAAACACAAAGCTTGGGAATTTGCTTGTTGATCACTAATCTTCGGTGGAGGTAGGTTATGGTTTCTCTTACGATATTCGTAGTAAAACTCTTAATAGCGAATGATATGTATTGATAATATTGTAAACCCTGCTATGTGCTTGATTTGTATGCTTGCATGAATGTGATTATATAATTGTGATTATATTAAGCATGATGAAGTTATTGAATCCCAAATCTTGATAAAACCTAATCTCTTGTTAATGATGAAGCCTTGGTATAAAAGAAGGCGTGATGAACTAAAGTAATGAGATTGATGATGCCTTGGTAAGAAAGAAGGCTTGATGAATTGATAGAAGAAGATTAGGGAATCGGAGTGTCACGAACCGACACGTAGATTTAGGGGATCGGGTATCACGAACCGGCACGTAGATTTAGGGGATCGGGTGTCACGAACCGACACGTAGATTTAGGGGATCGGAGTGTCACATACCGACACATAGTAGTAGGGGATCGGAGTTTCACGTACCGACACAAGAGGATTAATGAATATGAGCGAGCGGAGTGTCACGTACCGACACAAGAGAAATAAAGATAATGAATCTTGAAAGATGTTAATATATTCAATCTAATGAACATAATTCCCAAATGAGTATGGTATTGAGGCTTGAGTCCTCATGTGTGAAGTTGACGGTAATTGTTTATGATATAGTACTTGTTGTTGCTACATGTTGAGTATCATAGTTGATTTTATAGTATTACTTGATATATATTTTCTTCTATTTCGAGTTGGCCGATGATATCTACTCAGTACCCGTGTTTGTACTGACCCCTACTTTTATGTTTTCTTGTTTGTATTTGTGGAGTGCAGCAAACGTGCCGTCGTCTTCGACTCAACAGTAATTCAAGCCAGTCTTTACTACATCGGAAATTCAGGGTGAGCTAATGCTTCTAGCTTGGACTGGATCTTGTTCTTCAAGTCTTGATGCCTTGAACTTCCGGCATGGACTAGCTTCTTATGTATTTTTAGCTTCTTAGACATTTTTAGTTAGTAATTTGATCATAGATGTTCTTGTGATGATAACTTCTAGATTTTGGGGAATAACAGTTATTGAATTTGTTTTTATTAATGAGTTTAAGTCTTCCGCATTATTTTCTGTTGATATATGTTGAAATGATAAGGGTTAGATTTGTTGGTTCGCTCACATAGGAGGGTAAATGTGGGTGCCAGTCGCGGCTCGGTTTTTGGGTCGTGACATGGTATCAGAGCCTTAGATCTAAAAGACCTATATGAGAAAAGATTATTACTTTAGAAAAACTTTTGCTTACAATAGAGCTTTGTTTTACAATAGACAACACTTAAAAATAGTTATATTATATAAAAAATCTTTTGAAAATCATCTAAGTGACTTAGGATTAAGATTATCCTTAACTTATACATATAAAAATTCTGTAAAAACACTTAGAGAAACTATTAGAGAATCGCAAAAACAAATTAGTGAAGAATTAAATCAGGTAGAATTTGAAATAAAAGAAATTAAAGAAAGAACAAAAGTAATTAAAAATAATCCTTATTATTATAACTCAGAAGGTTAATATATGAGAAGACCATATAAGAATACTAGAGAATATAAAAAAGTTAAAAAAGAATTATTAAATTTATATTTTGTCACGACCCAAATCGGGGACGCGACTGGCACCCACATTTACCCTCCTATGTGAGCGAACCAACCAATCTAACCTTTAACATTTTAATACAATATCAACAAAAGAAATGCGGAAGACTTAAACTCATTAATAAAACAATTCAAACTATTATTAATATCCCCAAAATCTGGAAGTCATCATCACAAGAACATCTATCTCAAATTGCTAAACTAAACTGTCTAAGAAGCTGAAACAATAAAAGCTAGTCCATGCCGGAAGTTCAAGGCATCAAGACTTGAAGAAGAAGACCCAGTCCAAGCTAGACGCGTTAGCTCACCCTGAATTTCCGAAGGTAGTGAAGACTGGCTAGATCTACGGTTGAGTTGAAGTTGACGGAACGTTTGCTGCATTACACAAATAACAAGAAGAAAACATAAAAGTAGGGGGTCAGTACAACCACAAGTACTGAGTAGATATCATCGGCTAACTCAAAATAGGGAACAATATATATCAATAATAATGTAAATCAACTACAATACTCAACATGTAGCAATAACAATATTAATTCATCAATGAATACCACCGAGTTCACACATGAGGACTCAAGCCTCAATACCATACTCATTGGGAATTAAGTTCATTAGATTGAGTATATTCATTATTTCAAGATCATTATCTTTCTCCTCTTGTGTCGGTACGTGACACTCCGCTCCTCTAATTCTATCCTGGTGTCGGAACGTGACACTCCGATCCTCATATTCATTCTATCCTGGTACCGGAACGTGGCACCCGATCCATATTCTATCCTGGTGTCGGAACGTGACACTCCGATCCTCATATTCATTCTATCCTGGTGTCGGAACGTGACACTCCGATCCTCATATTCGTTCTATCCTGGTGTCGGAACGTGACACTCCGATCCTCATATTCATTCTATCTTGGTACCGGAACGTGGCACCCGATCCCCTAATTCATCAAGCCTTCCTTTACACTAAGGCATCATCATTCTCATTATATAATACATCAAGCGAATTAGGGTTCTTTCAAGATTTGGGATTCAATAGCTTCATCATGCTTTGTTTCATCAAAAACACAATTTCATAATCATAATCATGCAAGCATACAACTTAAGCACATAGCAGGGTTTACAATACTATCAACACATAACATTCACTATTAAGAGCTCACTACGAATATCATAACATAAACCATAACCTACCTCCACCGAAGACTAGTGATCAAGCAAGAATTCCAAAGCTTTGATATCCTCTTCCCTTGTTCGACTCTCTCTCTCTCTCAATCTGTCTTTTCTCTTTTGTTTTCTTTATTCAAACCCTCCTTCTTTTTACCCTAATTAAAAGTATAATTAAGTGTAAAGGAGGACAATAAAACCCACTAATTAACTTAAGGTTACCCCTTTTAACCCCCAAGTAATTAGACCTATTAATATTAACCCTCAATCTTTATAATTAAGGAAAGAATAGTCCAAAACGACCCTTAAAACGTGTAGAGGAATCCTATTCTGACTGGGATCTGCGTGACCTGTGACGGGTCGTCGTGCCTGCGACGGTCCGTCACGGTGGTCGTCGCAACATCCCCAGATTCCAGGTGGGCTGTGACGGCCCGTCACCCCTGTGACGGTCCGTCCTGCACCTCCGTCATGACGGTCAGAAACTCGTTTCTTGTACCAAATTCTCAATAGTTGAAGTGTTTTGCAACGGAAACTCACGACGGTTCGTCATGCCTGTGACGGTCCGTCGCAGTGCCCGTAGTCTTGGCCAGTTTTTCCAGAATTAAAAATCTGTTGCTCAAAACGACTAAACAGTTCGTTACAATAGATACCAATTTACCCATCGTTCGTCCCCGAACGATCAAAGGAAGAAAAACAATGGCGAAAAGGAGTACCTGAATCTGTAAACAGATGTGGATATTTTTCTTGCATATCTGCCTCCTTCTCCCAAGTAGCTTCTTCAACCGGTCGATTCTTCCATTGAACTTTGATGGATGCAATCTCTCTCGACCTCAACTTGCGAACTTCTCTATCTAATATAGCAACCGGTTCCTCTTCATAAGTCAAGTTCTCATCCAACAAAACTGAATCCCAACGGATGATGTAGTTTCCATCTCCATGGTATCTTTTCAACATGGACACATGAAATACCGGATGCACTCCGGACAGCCATGGGGGCAAGGCTAATTTATAAGCCACCTCCCCTATCGCTTAAGCACTTCAAATGGTCCAATGTACCTTGGACTTAACTTACCCCTTTTTCCGAACCGCATCACCCCTCTCATGGGTGAAACCTTCAACAAGACTTGTTCACCTTCCATGAACTCCAAGTCTCTAACCTTCCGGTCTGCATACTCCTTTTGTCTACTTTGCGCGCCGCCAGAAGCTTTCTTGAATAGCTTTCACCTTCTCCAAAGAATCTCTCAACAGATCAGTCCCCCAAGGTCTAACTTCAAAGGCATCAAACCAACCAATGGGAGATCTACACCTCCTCCATACAATGCTTCAAATGGAGCCATATCAATACTGGAGTTATAGCTATTATTGTATGAAAACTCTGCCAAAGGTAAGAAGCTATCCCAATGGCCACCAAACTCTATTACACATGCACGAAGCATATCCTCCAAACACTTGAATCGTTCGCTCAGACAGACCATCGGTCTGAGGATGAAATGCAGTACTAAGGTCCAATCTAGTACCTAATTCAGCATGCAATGTTCTCCAAAACTTAGAAGTAAACTGCGTACCTCTGTTTGATATGATGGAGAGGGGAACTCCATGCAACCGAACGATCTCTGAGATGTAGATTTTTGCTAACTTCTCTGCATTGTAAGTCACCTTGACCGGAATGAAATGAGCGGACTTAGTTAACCTATCAACAATCACCCATATGGAGTCATACTTACCCAATGTCTTGGGAAGACCAACCACGAAGTCCATCGTGATTCTCTCCCACTTCCATTCAGGAATGGGCATTCTCTGAAATGTTCCTCCGGGCCTATGGTGTTCATACTTTACTTGTTGATAATTTGGACATTTGGCAACAAACTCAACAATATCTCGCTTCATCTTACTCCACCAGAAGTGTTGCTTTAGGTCGCGATACATCTTGGTTGCACCAGGATGTATAGAGTATCCGGAACTATGAGCCTCTGTAAGAATAGTGGTGATCAAATCATCGATGCGGGGTACACATACCCTTCCCTAATCCTCAAAACACCTTCCTCATCAATTATTGCCTCTTTAGCCTCTCCTTGCACACTTTATCTCGGATTCAACTTAGCTCTCATCATCAAACTGTTTCCCCTTAATCTGATCAAGAAAAGAAGATTTGCCTCTACACAAGCTAACAATCCTCCCTTCTCATTTATTTCTAACCTCATAAGGTCATTAGCCAGAATCTGCACTTCTCTAGCCAATGGGCGTCTAGAAGCTTGCAAGTGAGCTAGACTTCCCATGCTTCCCGCCTTTCTACTCAAGGCATCTGCCACAACATTTGCCTTTCCGGATGATACAAGATAGTGATGTCGTAGTCCTTCAGTAGTTCCATCCATCTCCTCTGTCTCAAATTCAAGTCTTTCTGAGTGAAGGACATACTGTAGGCTACGATGGTCCGTATAGACCTCACACTTAACCCCATACAAATAGTGTCTCCATTGCTTTAGTGCAAATACTACCGCGGCCAACTCCAAATCATGGGTCGGATAGTTACGTTCATGCACCTTTAATTGCCTCGAAGCATAAGCAATCACATTCTTCTCTTGCATTAATACTGCACCCAAACCCGAATAGGATGCATCACAATAGACAATGAAATTTTTACCCTCTACTGGCAAGGTAAGAATAGGTGCGGTAGTCAACAAATTCTTGAGTTTCTGAAAGCTTTCCTCGCACTCATCCGACCATACAAATGGAACATTCTGCTTAGTCAAGTTCGTCAATTGGGAAGCAATAGAAGAGAATCCCTTGACGAATCGGCGGTAGTAGCTAGCTAACCCAACAAAACTCCTTATTTCTGACACATTAGTAGGTCTTACCCAATTTTTCACCGTCTCAATCTTGGATGGATCCACCATCACTCCATCCTTAGAAACCACGTGCCCCAAGAAGGACACTGAATCTAGCCAAAACTCACACTTGGAAAATTTGCATAAAGATTTTTCTTTCTCAACAACTCTAACACCATTCTCAAATGCTCCTCATGTTCCTTCTTACTCTTGGAGTATATCAGTATCATCAATAAACACAATCACAAAGAGGTCCAAATATGACTTAAAAATCCCATTCATCAAGCTCATGAAAGCAGCAGGGGCATTCGTAAGACCAAAAGACATTACCACAATTCATAATGCCCATACCTAGTTCGAAAAGCAGTCTTTGGCACATCCGTTGCGCGTATTTCAGTTGGTGATAACCGGACTCAAGTCTATTTTTGAGAAGACACAAGCACCTTGTAACTGATCGACAAGTCATCAATGCGAGGAATGGGTACTTGTTCTTATAGTTACTTTGTTCACTGTCGGTAATCTATGCACATTTCGGAAACTCCCATCCTTCTTCTTTACAAACAGACCGGAGCACCCCAAGGAGATGCACTTGGTCTAATGAAGCCTTTGCTCAATAACTCTTGAAGTTGTGCCTTTAACTCCCTTAACTCGGCGGGAGCCATTCTATATGGGGGTATAGAAATGGGGCGAGTGCCCGGTTCCAAATTAATGCAGAAGTCTATATCCCTATCTGGTGGCATACCAGGAAGATCTGCAGGGAACACATCCAAAAACTCACGGACTACCGAAACTGACTCAATCGAAGGTACTTGAGTAGTGTCATCCTTGAGATGTGCCAAGAAAGCTAAACACCCTTTACTAATCATTTTCTTAGCACGAATATAGGAGATAATACGCACCGGACTGGAAGTGTAGTCGCCCTCCCACACTAACGGATCTGTCCCAGGCTTGGCTAACGTCACCGTTTTAGCATTACAATCCAAGATCGCAAAATTCGGAGAAAGCCAAGTCATACCCAGAATTACATCAAAGTCACCCATTTCTAAAATAACCAAATCTACATAAGTGTTGCTCCCCACGAAATTCACCAAACAAGACCTATGTACCTTTTCAACTACCACAGACTCACCCACCGGAGTAGAAACACGAATAAGCATGTCAAGTAATTCACAAGCAATTTTAGACCATTAGCAAATGATGAAGATACATATGAAAACGTGGAGCCAGGGTCAAATAATACAGATGCCATGCAATAACAAACCAAAAGATTACCTGTGATGACAGCATCAGACGCCTCGCCTCAGATCTCCCAGGGAAAGCGTAACAATGGGCCCTATCGTTTGTCTGTCCATTGCCCCTACCATGTTGCATAGTAGTGGCTCCATTTTGCCCATCACCTCTGCCGTTGTGATGACCACACTTACCATCGACCACCACGTCCTCCGAAAAACGGCCTCTACCATGACCACCTCTACCTCTAGCTAGTGGGGTCCTGTAACTCTGGTTTGGACAATACCTCTTAATGTGTCCAACCTCCCCACATCCATAACACTCTCGGGGTTCATGCATAGGTCTCTCGGAGTAGTGTTGACGTTCTGAGGTGGACCCCCAACTACATCTGTAGTGAAGACTTAATTGGTCGACTTGAGTAACCTCCCCGGAGCTCTGTCCTCTAGAGTGAGAACCATTAAACTCACCTTCCCTTCGGAACCTTTTTGATGTCGATGTCGTGGTGAAGTCATCTGGTTTCACTCCTTCCACCTCTATCACAAAGTCTACCACCTCTTGGAAGGATGTTGCCGTTGCCGCTATCTGTAAGGCTGAAATTCGCAATCTGACCTCAACCCCCCTTCACAAAACGGCGGATCCGTTCTTGTGGACTAAAACATAGTTGGGTGGCATACCTTGATAAAGCACGAAACTTAGCCTCATATGCGTTAACCGTCATCCTACCTTGCTCGAGACTCAAGAACTCATCCCTTTTTCTATCTCTCAAAGTCCTTGGGATATACTTCTCCATAAACAGGGTAGAGAATGATTCCCAAGTCATAGGTGGTGCCTCTGTTGTGACCTCAACATGTGACCGCCACCCACATTTTGGCGTTCCCTTGAAACTGATAGCTCACGAACTCACGCAAACCGTTCTACTATACCCATCTTGTGTAGTAGCTCATGACAATCAACCAGAAAATCGTAGGCATCCTCTGATCTGCGCCCTTAAAGACTGGAGGTTTCAATTTCAAGAACTTACTGAAAAGTTCATGCTGATCATTTGTCATAATAGGCTCAGTAGTCAGACGTGGAAATGTGCCTATTCCCAATGATGCATCCATGCGGGGAGCCATAGTAGCCGCATGTCGCGCCTCTGAAACCGGAGGTGTTGGTGCAGAAACCACTGGAGGTGCCTGACCCTGATCAGATAACCCGCTAAGATAAGCAAGAACCTGATTGATCATCTCTGGGGTAGGTTGGGGTGGCATTTCCTCATTCTGTTCTTGTTCAGTTTCTCCTTCCTCACCCTCTCTTACTACCTCCTCATCAGTGGAGGAGTCACTGCCCTAGCCTCAGATGGACTAGGTGCTCGTCCTCTTCCCCTAGAGGACGTCCTCCCACGACTCTACCCCACGGCCTCTTGCCGCTGTTCTCCCTCGAGCCACAAGCCCCAGTGCTGGCTCGTCAGTCGTTTCTTGCCGTGCCGTTGTTTGCTGCTGGGTGCGGTCGTTGCTCTAGTTCTAACCATCTGCGAATAGAGTGAAGATGGTCAGATACCAATTCGTATCGCCTAGATACCAATTGACTCAAGTAGTAGCACGAAAGAAAGAATGAAAGAGTGAAATTTTCCTAAAGTCTTATAGCCTCTCAAGGAAAAGTAAAGGCGTCCCCCTACCGTTCCTTAAGACTCTACTAGACCTGTTCTTGTGTGATGAGACCAATGAACCTAATGCTCTGATACCAAGTTTGTCACGACCCAAATCGGGGACGCGACTAGCACCCACATTTACCCTCATATGTGAGCGAACCAACCAATCTAACCTTTAACATTTTAATACAATATCAACAAAAGAAATGCGGAAGACTTAAACTCATTAATAAAACAATTCAAACTATTATTAATATCCCCAAAATCTGGAAGTCATCATCACAAGAACATCTATCTCAAATTGCTAAACTAACTGTCTAAGAAGCTGAAACAATAAAAGCTAGTCCATCCGGAAGTTCAAGGCATCAAGACTTGAAGAAGAAGACCCAGTCCAAGCTAGACGCGTTAGCTCACCCTGAATTTCCGAAGGTAGTGAAGACTGGCTAGATCTACGGTTGAGTTGAAGTTGACGGAACGTTTGCCTGCATTACACAAATAACAAGAAGAAAACATAAAAGTAGGGGTCAGTACAACCACAAGTACTGAGTATATATCATCGGCTACTCAAAATAGGAACAGTAATATCAATAATTGTTTAAATCAACTACAATACTCAACATGTAGCAATAACAATATTAATTCATCAATGAATACCACCGAGTTCACACATGAGGACTCAAGCCTCAATACCATACTCATTTGGAATTAAGTTCATTAGATTGAGTATATCATTTCTTCAAGATTATTATCTTTCTTCCTCTTGTGTCGGTACGTGACACTCCGCTCCTCTACTTCTATCCTGGTGTCGGAACGGACACTCCGATCCTCATATTCTTCTATCCTGGTACCGGAACTGGCACCCGATCCATATTCCCTCCTGGTGTCGGAACGTTGACACTCCGATCCTCATATTCATTCTATCCTGGTGTGTAAGAACGTGACACTCCGATCCTCATATTCATTCTATCCCCGCCTGGTGTCGGAACGTGACACTCCGATCCTCATATTCATTTCTATTCCTTGTTACCATTAACACACGGACGTGGCAAACCCGATCCTCTAATTCATCAAGCCTTCCTTTACCAAGGCATCATCATTCTCATTATATAATACATCAAGCGAAATTGGGTTCTTTCAAGATTTGGGATTCAATAGCTTCATCATGCTTTGTTTCATCAAAAACCAATTTCATATCATAATCATGCAAGTACAACCACTTAAGCACATAGCAGGGTTTACAATACTATCAACACATAACATTCACTATTAAGAGTTCACTACGAATATCGTAACATAAACCATAACCTACCTCCACCGAAGACTAGTGATCAAGCAAGAATTCCAAAGCTTTGATATCCTCTTCCTTGTTCGACTCTCTCTCTCTCTCAATCTGTCTTTTCTCTTTTGTTTTCTTTATTCAAAACCTCCTTCTTTTTACCCTAATTAAAAGTATAATTAAGTGTAAAGGAGGACAATAAACCCCCTAATTAACTTAAGGTTACCCTTTTTAACCCCCAGTAATTAGACCTATTAATATTAACCCTCAATCTTTATAATTAAGGAAAGAATAGTCCAAAACGACCCTTAAAACGTGTAGAGGAATCCTATTCTGCTGGGATCTGCGTGACCTGTGACGGGCCGTCGTGCCTGCGACGGTCCGTCACGGTGGTCGTCGCAACTCCCCAGATTCCAGGTGGGCTGTGACGGCCCTCACCCCTGTGACGGTCCGTCCTGCACCTCCGTCATGACGATCAGAACTCATTTCTTGTCCCAAATTCTCAAAGTTGAAGTGTTTTGCAACGGAAACTCACGACGGTTCGTCGTGGATGTGACGGCACGTCCTGCAGGTCCGTCACAATTACATAAAGAGAGTCGATTTTCAGTACCCATTTCAGAATTCTAAGTATGCTGACACGCTGCACCCTCGACGGCCGTCGTGCCTGTGACGGTCCGTCGCAGTGCCCGTAGTCTTGGCCAGTTTTTTCCAGAATTAAAAATCTGCTGCTCAAAATGACTAAACAGGTCGTTACATATTTGGAATCAGATAGATTATTAAAGATATAAAAACACTATTTCAATAAGCTCTAAAAAAGAAATAAGTAATAGATTAAATCGTATATTTTTCTAGCTAAAATACTAGAAAAGAAATTAATAAGACATTTTATATCTAGAAAAATCTCAATTAAATTTATTTTATGAAAAATCTTCCTTTTGCTAAATATATAAGAATAATTATTGGATATTATATAGAATATAAACGAAAAACGAAAACTACAAAAAGAAAAAGAACTAGAAGCTTATATATATTTGTGAGAACGAATTTTTCAAACCAACAGATTTTGAACATAATATAAAATAGAAGAATATATAAAAGGACTAAAGTGGGAGGTACAAGGTATTAATACTAGTATTTATAATTATACCAAAAGAATAAAACAATTTAGAAAAAATTACAAAACCAACTACGTTAGGATAAAATAAATAGTAAAAAAACTACCTTAAAAAATATAGAATATTTAGATTTCAAATAACTGTAGAAAAAAGATTAAGAGAAAAGGAGAAAACATTATTAAGTGTAATTTTGATAGTGGAGAACATAGTCTACATACAGAAGATCCTCATATAACACTTTAATAGATTTATTAATAAACCTTAGTAAAAAATTAAGAACATAATTGTAAAATCATACAGATACTAAGCGAACAAGAAGAAACCTATAATAGTGTCACGACCCAAATCGGGGACGCGACTGGCACCCACATTTACCCTCCGATGTGAGCGAACCAACCCATCTAAACCTTAACATTTCAAGATATTTCAACAGAAAATAATGCGGAAGACTTAACTCATAATAAACAACTCAACTATTATTAATATTCCCAAAATCTGGAAGTCATCATCACAAGAACATCTATCTCAATTTGCTAAACTAAGAATGTCTAAAAAGCTAAAACCAAGTAAAAGCTAGTCCATGCCGGAAGTTCAAGGCATCAAGACTTGAAGAAAAGACCCAGTCCAAGCTAGACGCATTAGCTCACCCTGAATTTCCGATGAAGTGAAGACTGGCTAGATCTACTGTTGTATTGAAGTTGACGGAACGTTTGCTGCATTACACAAATAACAAGAAGAAAAACATAAAAGTAGGGGTCAGTACAACCACACGTACGAGTAGATATCATCGGCTACTCAAAATAGAAGATAATATATATCAAGTAATATTATAAATCAACTATAAACTCAACATGTAGCAACAACAAGTATCATAATCGTCAATAAATACCATCAAGTTCATTCATGAGGGCTCAAGCCTCATTACCATACTCATTTGGGAATTAAATTCATTATGTTGAGTATATTATCATCTTTCGAGATTCATTATCTTTCTTCCTCTTGTGTCGTACGTGAACTGACCACTCCGATCCCCTACCACTATGTGTCGGAACGTGACACTCCGATCCCCTATATTGTCGGAACGTGACACCTGATCCCCTATATGTGTCGGAACGTGACACTCCGATCCCCTATATGTGTCGGTACGTGACACTCCGATCCCCTATATCTATGTGTCGGTTCGTGAACCCGCCCCACTAATACTATGTGTCGGAACGTGACACTCCGATCCACTATTACTATGTGTCGGTACGTGACACTCCGATCCACTAATACTATGTGTCGGAACGTGACACTCCGATCCACTAAATTCATTCCATCCGTTCATCAAGCCTTCTCTATACCAAGGCATCCATCAATCCCATTACTTTAATTCGTCAAGCCTTCTTTTATACCAGGCATCATCATTAATATCATAGATTAAAGTTCTTTCAAGATTTGGGATTCAATGGTTTTCATCATGCTTGTTTTATCAACATCACATAATCATATTCATACAAGCATACAATAAGCATATAGACAGGTTTACAATATCATCAACACATATTATTCACTATCAAGAGTTCACTACGAATATCGTAATATAAACCATAACCTACCTCCACAGAAGACTAGTGATCAACAAGCAAATTCCCAAGCTCCTATTTTCTCCTCCTCTCGATCGATTTCTGCCTCTCTTTCTGTTCTTTCTCTTTTGTTTTATTCAAACCCTCTTTCCCTTACCCTAATTACAATATAATTAAGTGTAAAGAGGACAATAAAACCCCCTAATTAACTTAAGGTTACTTCTTTTAACCCCTAAGTAATTAGACTTATAAATGTTAACCCTCAATTTCTTTATAATTAAGGAAAGAATAGTCAAAAACGACCCTTAAAACGTGTGGGAAATCCTAAACTGTCTGGACTGCGTGACCTGTGACGGGCCGTCGTGCCTGCGACGGTCCGTCACGGTGGTCGTCGCACCTCCCCAGGTTCCCATCGTCACCACGGACACTGTGACGGTCCGTCACACCTGTGACGGTCCGTCCTGCACGTCCGTCATGGCGGTCAGAAACTCGTTTCTCGTACCAATTTCTCAAAAGTTGAAGTGTTTTGCAATGGAAACTCACGACGGTTCGTCGTGGATGTGACGGAACGTCCTGCAGGTCCGTCACAATTTACAGAGAGTCGATTTTCAGTACCCAATTTCAGAATTCCAAGTATGCTGCAACGATTCACCTCCCGCGACGGGCCGTCGTGACCGACGGTCCGTCGTTCCATCCGTTGTCCCCCCCAGTTTTTCCAGAATTAAAATCTGTTGCTCGAAACGACTAAACAGGTCGTTACAATAGATACCAATTTACCCATCGTTCGTCCCCGAACGATCAAAAGAAGAAGAATAGTGGCGAAAAGGAGTACCTGAATCTGTAAACAGATGTGGGTATTTTTCTTGCATATCTGCCTCCTTCTCCCATGTAGCCTCTTCAACCGGTCGATTCTTCCATTGCACTTTGATGGATGCAATCTCTCTCGACCTCAGTTTGCGAACTTCTCTATCTAATATAGCAACCGGTTCCTCTTCATAAGTCAAGTTCTCATCCAACAAAACTGAATCCCAACGGATAATGTAGTTTCCATCTCCGTGGTATCTCTTCAACATGGATACATGGAACACCGGATGCACTCCGGACAGCCCTGGGGCAAGGCTAATTCATAAGCCACCTCCCCTATTCTCTTAAGCACTTCAAATGGTCCAATATACCTTGGACTTAGCTTACCTCTTTTTCCAAACCGCATCACCCCTTTTCATGGGCGAAACCTTCAACAAGACTTGTTCACCTTCCATGAACTCCAAGTCTCTAACCTTTCGGTCTGCATACTCCTTTTGTCTACTTTGAGCGCTAAAAGCTTTTCTTGAATAGCTTTTCACCTTCTCCATAGAATCTCTTAACAGATCAGTCCCCAAGGTCTAACCTCGAAGGCATCAAACCAACCAATGGGAGATCTACACCTCCTCCCATATAATGCTTCAAATGGGGCCATGTCGATACTAGAGTGATAACTATTATTGTATGAAAAACTCTGCCAAAGGTAACAAACTATCCCAATGGCCACCAAACTCTATCACACATGCGCGAAGCATATCCTCAAAACTTGAATCGTTCGCTCAGACTGACCATCGGTCTGAGGATGAAATGCAGTACTAAGGTCCAATCTAGTACCTAATTCAGCATGCAATGTTCTCCAAAACTAGAAGTAAACTGCGTACCTCTATCTGATATGATTGAGAGTGGGAACTCCATGCAACCGAACGATTTCTGAGATGTAGATCTTGGCTAACTTCTCTGCATTGTAGGTCACCTTGACAGGAATGAAGTGAGCAGACTTAGTTAACCTATCAACATCACCCAAATAGAGTCATACTTACCCAATGTCTTTGGAAGACCAACCACAAAGTCCATTGCGATTCTCCTCACTTCCCATTCAGGAATGGGCATTCTCTGAAGTGTTCCTCCGGGCTTTTGGTGTTCATACTTTACTTGTTGACAATTTGGACACTTGGCAACAAACTCAACAATATCTCGCTTCATTCTACTCCACCAGAAGTGTTGCTTTAGGTCGCGATACATCTTGGTTGCACCAGGATGTATAGAATATCCGGACTATGAGCTTCTGTAAGAATAGTGGTGATCAAATCATCGATGCGGGGTCACATACTCTTCCCTGATCCTCAAAACACCTTCCCCATCGATTATTGCTTCCTTAGCCTCTCCTTGCAACACTTTATCTCGAATTTGCCTTAGTTTCTCATCATCAAACTGTTTCCCCTTAATCTGATCAAGAAAAGAAGATTTTGCCTCTACACAAGCTAACAATCCTCCCTTCTTGTTTATTTCTAACCTCATAAGGTCATTAGCCAAAATCTGCACTTCTCTAGCCAATGGGCGTCTAGAAGCTTGCAAATGAGCTAGACTTCCCATACTTCCGGCCTTTCTACTCAAGGCATCTGCCACAACATTAGCCTTCCCCGGATGATACAAAATAGTGATGTCGTAGTCCTTCAGTAGTTCCATCCATCTCCTCTGTCTCAAGTTCAAGTCTTTCTGAGTGAAGACATACTGTAGGCTACGATGGTCCGTATAGACCTCACACTTAACCCCATACAAGTAGTGTCTCCATTGCTTTAGTGCAAATACTACTGCGGCCAATTCCAAGTCATGAGTTGGGTAGTTACGTTCATGCACCTTTAATTGCCTCGAAGCATAAGCAATCACATTCTTCTCTTGCATTAGCACTGCACCCAACCCAGAATAGGATGCATCACAATAAACAATGAAGTTTTTACCCTCTACCGGCAAGGTGAGGATAGGCACGGTAGTCAACAAAGTTTTAAGCTTCTGGAAGCTTTCCTAACACTCATCCGACCATACAAATGGGACGTTTTGCTTAGTCAAGTTCGTCAATTGGGAAGCAATAGAAGAGAATCCCTTGACGAATCGGCGGTAGTAGCTAGCTAACCCCACAAAACTCCTTATTTCTGACACGTTTGTAGGTCTTACCCAATTCTTCACTGTCTCAATCTTAGATGGATCCACCATCACTCCATCCTTAGAAACCACGTGCCCCAAGAAGGACACTGAATCTAGCCAAAACTCACACTTGGGAGAATTCGCAAAAGCTTTTTCTTTCTCAACAACTCTAACACCATTCTCAAATGCTCCTCATGCTCCTTCTTACTCTTGGAGTATATCAGTATATCATCAATAAACACAATCACAAAGAGGTCCAAGTATGGCTTGAAAATCCCGTTCATCAAGCTCATGAAGGCAGCAGGGGCATTAGTAAGACCAAACGACATTACCACAAATTCATAATGCCCATACCTAGTTCGAAAAGCAGTCTTTGGAACATCCGTTGCTCGTATTTTCAATTGGTGATAACCGGACCTCAAGTCAATCTTTGAGAAGACACAAGCACCTTGTAACTGATCGAACAAGTCATCAATGCGAGGAATGGGGTACTTGTTCTTAATAGTTACTTTGTTCAACTGTCGGTAATCTATGCACATTCGGAAACTCCCATCCTTCTTCTTTACAAACAAGACCGGAGCACCCCAAGGAGATGCACTTGGTCTGATGAAGCCTTTGCTCAACAACTCTTGAAGTTGTGCCTTTAACTCTCTTAATTCGGTGGGAGCCATTCTATACGGGGGTATAGAATTGGGGCGAGTACCGGGTTCCAAATCAATGCAGAAGTCTATATCCCTATCTGGTGGCATACCAGGAAGATCTGCAGGGAACACATCCAAAAACTCACAGACTACCGAAACTGACTCAATCGATGGTACTTGAGTAGTGTCATCCTTAAGATGTGCCAAGAAAGCTAGACAACCCTTACTAACCATCTTCTGAGCACGAATAAAGGAGATTATACGCACCGGATTGGAAGTGTAGTCCCCCCCACACTAACGGATCTGCCCCAGGTTTGGCTAACGTCACTGTTTTACCATTGCAATCCAAAATCGCAAAGTTTGGAGAAAGCCAAGTCATACCCAGAATTACATCAAAGTCACCCATTTCTAAAATAACCAAATCTACATAAGTGTTGCTCCCCACAAAATTCACCAAGCAAGACCTATACACTTTTTCGACTATCACAGACTCACCCCCGGAGTAGAAACACGAATAGGCATGTCAAGTAATTCACAATGTAAATTTAGACCATTAGCAAATGAGGAAGATACATATGAAAACGTGGAGCCAGGGTCAAATAATACAGATGCCATGCAATCACAAACCAAGAGATTACCTGTGATAACAGCATCAGACGCCTCCGCTTCAGATCTCCCAGGGAAAGCGTAGCAATGAGCCCCATTATTTGTCTGTCCGTTGCCCCTACCATGTTGTGTAGTAGTGGCTCCGTTTTGCCCATCACCTCTGCCGTTTTGGTGACCACCATTACCTCGGCCACCACGCCCTCCAGAATAACGACCTCTACCATTACCACCCCTACCTCTAGCCATTGGGGTTCTGTAACTCTGTTTTGGACAGTTCCTCCTAATATGTCCAATCTCCCCACATCCATAGCACTCTCTGGAGTCAGGCATAGGTCTCTCGGAGTAGTGTTGACCGTTCTGAGGCGGACCCCCACTACAGTCTGTAGTGAAGACTGAATTGGTCGAACTGAGTGACCTCCGGAGTTCTGTCCTCTAGAGTAGGAACCATTAAACTCACCTCCCCTTCGAAACCTTTTTGATGTAGACGTTGAGGTGAAGTCATCCGGTTTCACTCCTTCCACCTCTATCACAAAGTCTACCACCTCTTGGAAGGATGTTGCTGTTGCCGCTATCTGTAAGGCTGAAATCCGCAATTCTGACCTCAACCCCTTCACAAAACGGCGGATCCGTTCTTGTGGACTGAAACAAAGTTGCGTGGCATATCTGGATAGCGCGCGAAATTTAGCCTCATACGCGTTTACTGTCATCCTTCCCTGTTCAAGACTCAAGAACTCATCCCTCTTTCTATCTCTCAAAGTCCTTGGGATATATTTCTCCATAAATAGGGTAGAGAATGATTCCCAAGTCATAGGTGGTGCCCTCTGTTGGTTGACACTCAACATGTGAACGCCACCACATTTTGGCGTTCCCTTGGAACTGATAGCTCACGAACTCGACACCAAACCTCTCTACTATCCCCATCTTGTGTAGTAGCTCATGACAATCAACCAGAAAATCATAAGCATCCTCAGATTCTGCACCCTTGAAGACTGGAGGTTTCAATTTCAAGAACTTACTAAAAGTTCGTGTTGATCGTTTGTCATAATAGGCCCAGTAGTCAGACGTGGAAATGTGCCTATTCCCAATGTTGCATCCATGCGGGAGCCATAGTAGCCGCATGTCGTATCTCTGAAACCGGAGGTGTTGGTGCAGAAACCACTGGAGGTGCTTGACCCTGATCAGACAACCCGCTAAGATAAGCAAGTACTTGGTTGATCATCTCTGGGGTAGGTTGGGGTGGCATTTCCCATTCTTCCCTGCCTCATTTTCCCTCCTCCCCCTGTCGTTCCTCGTCCTTCCCCCCTTCACTCCGTCCGTCAGATCGGTGAGTCAGCTCTACCGTCTATTCAGTGGCCACTCTCCTCGTTCCGTCTCCCTCCGAGGATCTTCCACGGCCCTCTTGCCGCTGTTCCTCCTCGAGCACAGCAGCTGGCCGCGTTGTCCTACCTCCCTTTTCCCTGCTTCCATTTTTTTCTGTCCGCGAGACTGGTGTGTCTAATCTCAAAGCGACTAGGAAATATGGATGGAAGAATGGACAATATGTGGCCTAGTATACTATTGAACTCAAGTAATGACAGCGAAATTTTAACCTATAGTGGAAAGTATGCAAAGATGAATAATGGAATTTTCCTAAAGTCTTATAGCCTCTCAAGGAAAAGTAAGGCGTCCCCCTACCGTTAATTAAGACTCTACTAGACCTGTTCTTGTGTGATGAGACCAATGAACCTAATGCTCTGATACCAAGTCTGTCACGACCCAAATCGGGGACGCGACTGGCACCCACATTTACCCTCCGATGTGAGCGAACCAACCCATCTAAACCTTAACATTTCAAGATATTTCAACAAAAATAATGCGGAAGACTTAACTCATAATAAACAACTCAACTATTATTAATATTCCCAAAATCTGGAAGTCATCATCACAAGAACATCTATCTCAATTTGCTAAACTAAGAATGTCTAAAAAGCTAAAAACAAGTAAAAGCTAGTCCATGCCGGAAGTTCAAGGCATCAAGACTTGAAGAAGAAGACCCAGTCCAAGCTAGACGCATTAGGTCACCCTGAATTTCCGATGAAGTGAAGACTGGCTAGATCTACTGTTGTATTGAAGTTGACGGAACGTTTGCTGCATTACACAAATAACAGAAGAAAAACATAAAAGTAGGGGGTCAGTACAACCACACGTACTGAGTAGATATCATCGGCTAACTCAAAATAGAAGATAATATATATCAAGTAATATTATAAATCAACTATAAACTCAACATGTAGCAACAACAAGTATCATAATCGTCAATAAATACCATCAAGTTCATTCATGAGGGCTCAAGCCTCATTACCATACTCATTTGGGAATTAAATTCATTATGTTGAGTATATTATCATCTTTCGAGATTCATTATCTTTCTTTCTCTTGTGTCGGTACGTGACACTCCGATCCCCTACCACTATGTGTCGGAACGTGACACTCCGATCCCCTATATGTGTTGGAACGTGACACTCCGATCCCCTATATGTGTCGGAACGTGACACTCCGATCCCCTATATGTGTCGGTACGTGACACTCCGATCCCCTATATCTATGTGTCGGTTCGTGACACCCGCCCCACTAATACTATGTGTCGGAACGTGACACTCCGATCCACTATTACTATGTGTCGGTACGTGACACTCCGATCCACTAATACTATGTGTCGGAACGTGACACTCCGATCCACTAAATTCATTCCATCCGTTCATCAAGCCTTCTCTATACCAAGACATCATCAATCCCATTACTTTAATTCGTCAAGCCTTCTTTTATACCAAGGCATCATCATTAATATCATAGATTAAATTTTCTTTCAAGATTTGGGATTCAATGGTTTTCATCATGCTTGTTTTATCAACATCACATAATCATATTCATACAAGCATACAATAAGCATATAGACAGGTTTACAATCATCAACACATATTATTCACTATCAAGAGTTCACTACGAATATCGTAATATAAACCATAACCTACCTCCACAGAAGACTGTGATCAACAAGCAAATTCCCAAGATCCTATTTTTCCTCCCTCTCGATCGATTTTGCCTCTCTTCTGTTCTTTCTCTTTTGTTTTATTCAAACCCTCTTTCCCTTACCCTAATTACAATATAATTAAGTGTAAAAGAGGACAATAAAACCCCCTAATTAACTTAAGGTTACTTCTTTTAACCCCTAAGTAATTAGACTTATAAATGTTAACCCTCAATCTTTATAATTAAGGAAAGAATAGTCACAAAAACGACCCTTAAAAAGTGTGGAGAAATCCTAAACTGTCTGGGACTGCGTGACCTGTGACGGGCCGTCGTGCCTGCGACGGTCCGTCACGGTGGTCGTCGCACCTCCCCAGGTTCCCATCGTCACCACGGACACTGTGACGGTCCGTCACACCTTGACGGTCCGTCCTGCACGTCCGTCATGGCGGTCAGAAACTCGTTTCCCGTACCAATTTCTCAAAAGTTGAAGTGTTTTGCAACGGAAACTCACGACGGTTCGTCGTGGATGTGACAGAACGAACGTCTGCAGGTCCGTCACAATTTACAGAGAGTCGATTTTCAGTACCCAATTTCAGAATTCCAAGTATGCTGCAACGATTCACCCTCGACGGGCCGTCGTGACTACGACGGTCCGTCGTTCCATCCGTTGTCCCCGCCAGTTTTTCCAGAATTAAAATCTGTTGCTCGAAACGACTAAACAGGTCGTTACAAATAGACAAAAACAAATTTTCAATAAAATAGAAGAAAATTTAGATTATTTAAAAGAACAAGGAATAGAATTAACTAAAAAATTAAATAATAAATTAAAAGAAGAAGTTAATAGAACTTTAATCATAAAATTACAAGAAATAAAAACAGAATTAGAATCATTAAAAGAAATAGTTCTTTCATGATAGATTTAATAGAAGCAGAAACACATACAGAAGCAATATGATTAATAGAAAAAAAGATAGTTCTTCCATTAGATCATAAAGAATTTAACCCTCCTTCAAAGTCAGATCAAATTATTATAGAACAGAATAATATAATAATATCACTTTTATTACAATTACATAAAAAGATAGATAAAAAAGAAAAATCTAAAGGTAAAAATATAAGCACAACTGGAGTAGAAGAATTAATAGAAAAACTAAATAAGATAGAAATTACTCCTCAACAAGAAAAAATAATTAAAAAACAGAAAAAATGGACATTTTTCCAACTAGATCAAGAGATAAAAGACCGGAAAGACCAGGACCAAGTTACACCCAGAATAAAATAACTAATAATTTTATATCAAAAATATTAAATAGAAAGACAAGAGAAAAAATAATCAACAATTAGACGAAATAATAGATACAGATAAAGATATACAAATATTCCAACAGAATCAATTAAATCTATTAAATCCAAAAGTCTTATATAATACAAATTCAAAATCTCAATTATATAGACATTATAGAGAAGAACAATTATCGGTATTAGGAAAAAACTCTGTATCTTTACCCCTCATAAATGAAGAATCTGTAAAAGAAATAAAATATGTCAAAAAAGATTTAATGCATTTAGGATTAATAGTAATAGGAATCAAAGGATTAACTAGAAAAAATTTAGGAACAAAGACACTAATTACCATATATGATAATAGATGGTCAGATATAAAAAAGGCAATTATAGGATTAACAGAAGTAGACATGACTAATAATGGAGGAATTTTCTATATAAGTCCAGACTTTATGATGAATTTAAATGAATTATGAACTCAAATTAGAATAGGAATACAAACTAAAGGATATGAAGAAATGAATAGTGGAAAAAATTTATTAATATGTGTAGGATTTTTAGGAAAAATGACAGATAATAGTAATACTAGATTTAAATTACGAATAAAAGATGTAGTAGAAGTAATGGGAAATAAAGGAATAAAATTAATAAAACCTATAAAAATAAATCCTGAAGAATACGCATGATTAGAATGGAAATTAGGAGATTTTAAAGCAAAAGAAGCCTTAATACCCGATGCTCACTTAATATATACAAATTCTAAAGGAGAACCTTCAATTAGATTTACAGACTATAATTACGAAGCTCAAAAAGACTTAGAAGAAGAAAGTATTATAGAAGAAATGCCTTTAACAGGAATGAATATAGAAGTAATATTAGAAGAAGATTATGCAGTAGATTTAGCTATAGAAAAAGCAAAAGAAATATGTAAATAATAAAAAAATAGATTATTTACATGTAAAGGATGTAAATTAAAAGATTAAATTTAGAAAAAGTAATATCTCATTTTAAAATATGTAAACAAAGAAATGATAACAAAGGATATAGAATAGAAGAAAATTTTCAAGAAAAGATAGAAAAAAGTGATAATATAATGTCACAAATACAAGATAATGATAGTGAAATATCAGAACTAGAATCTATTTTTAGTCAAAAAGAATTAATGGAAACTGCAAGTTCTAGTAGCCCATTTCAAAGAACAAATGAACAAGGGTATACTGCAGATAATAGTACAGGAAATATACCACGCAGAAGAGTATACAGACAAGGAGATAGCCCAGCAATAGAAGTTAAACCTATGGGGAAAAGAATGCCTATAGAAGAACCAATAATACTCCAAGAAGGAGGTAGTAAAGAAAAAATTTTAAATATAGCAGCTCATGATCCACAAAGGTGGAATTCAGTAATAGATTTATGGAAAGGAATAGTAGTAGCAGATTTTATAAAAAATTATACAGAAACAGATGCTGAAACTATGTACAAATACTTAGAGACGTTTTTAGGAGAATCAACTAAAGCTCTATGGGAAGCTTATAAAGTAGAATTCCCATCAGAATTTAAGTATTTAGTATCATTAGGACCAAATCTTATAACTTTACAAATAAAATACATACATTGATAACAGGAGAAGATCCAAATAGTGGATTATTAGCTCTACAATGAAATGCAGTAATAAAATTAGAACAATTAAGTATAAGTAACTGGTATTATATAAAGAAATTTTTAAATGATTATTTCTATTATTGTACAATTAGTGGAAATGCTTTTGACCAAGACTTAGGCAAAAAATTATTTAATAAACTACCAGGAGCCTTAGGAAGAGAAATAGAAGAAGAAAGATGGACTAAAAGAGAAGAGAGGAGTAGCACAAAACCCTCAAGATAAATGGTCAATAGGACATAGAATACAACATATAATGGAAATATATAAGAAAAATGTACTAATTTACAAATACAAAAACAATTAAAACAGAATGAAATGAATTTCTGTAAAGACATAATAATACAACACAAAGTTATGACAAAGACCAATATAAAAAGAAAAAGTATAAAAGATATAACCCACAAAATAATAAGAGATATAATAAAAAAGGATATTTTCTTAGAAGATCTTCAGCTAGAAAACCATATTTAAACAGAGATAGACATGTTAGAAAATATAGAACGAATAGAAACTACCAAAAATAAATTAGAATGCTTTACATGTGGAAGTATAGAGCATTTAGCAAATACTTGTCCAAAAGATAATGCCAAGACTAGAAATGCCCAATTAGTAGAAGAATTTAATGAAGCATTATTAAATGTAGATGAATATATGTCAGATAATGAAAGTATTTATTCTATAGTAAGTATTGATATGGATGAAAATAACAAAGAAGAAGACTCTTCTAATTCAGACGGAGAAGAATTAATTAACGAAATAGGAATAGAAAACTTAAATATGGATGATCGAAAAATTAATCTTATGAATATAATAGAATGTGAACATAATTTTGAAAAAGACACTGGATTAGATAGTAATCCATGTACTTGGTGTAAATGGTATCCAAGTAAATATAAAAGAGCTAAATGTAATAAATGCTTTGTAGAAGGATGTATAAATTGTATAGAGACACAATTAGGAATAATAACTCAGAAAAAGAAAGAGATATATACAAATGAACCTTTAATAAATTTAAAGGTATTAGTATTAGAAGCAAAAATTAAAGAATTAGATGAAAGAATAATAAGATTAGAGAAAGGAAAAAATATTGAACAAGAACCACAACCAGACAATCAAGAATTAATGAATGAAGAACCTAATACTTTAATCTGTAATGAAGATAAAAATATAAACACTATTAAAATACTAGCAAAACTTCAAATTGGAAAATATGAAATAGAGACTTTAGCATTAATAGATTCAGGATGTACTAAAAGTATTTTAAATAAAAAGATTGTACCTATATAATTAATAAAAACCTTAGAAAAACCACTTGCAGCTATTGCAAATGGATGGAACACATAATATATATAGACATTATATAGATAAAGCTCATATAAGTTTCTTAAACACTTGTTCAGAATTTTATAAACCCACCTATAAAATGGATAAAATATGGGTACGAGATTTGGATATAAGAGTAGATTTTGTGTTAGGACTAGACTTTATACTACAAAACAAAGGAGGAACTTTAATAACTAGAGACGGAATATTTTTTATGAAAAATACTACTTATACTTCAGTTTTAACTAACAAAATTGACACTAAAGTAAAACATAAAGAAAAAATGTGTAATAATTGTAAAAATAATATACAATGTATTAAAAAGGAATGTAATACATTATATGAGAATATACTAGAAATAGACGAAGAAGATGAAATAGTTAATAAAAACTATGGAGACAGAATTATATAATTTTAAGACAGGAATTCAGCAAAATGGACAAATAAAAAATCAAAAGGATCTTGATATATAGTAAAAATATTAGATCAAATAGAAATAATAGGAGAAAAACCTTTAAAACATTGGGAAAATAATCAATAGTATGCAAACTAGATATAATAAACCCAGAATTATAATAAAAAAACAGCCGCGATAAAAGCCACAAATCAAGATCAAGAAGATTTTAAAATACAAATTAAAGAATTATTAGAATTAGGAGTAATAAGAAGATCAACTTCAAAATATAGATCAACAACCTTTATGGTAAGAAATCATAGCGAAATAGTTAGAGGAAAAGCTAGAATAGAATGGTTATAAATTACAAAAGATTAAATGATAATACTAGAACAGATGGATATAAATTACCAGACAAAACAGAGTTAATAAATAGAATTCAAGGTAAAACAATTTTTAGTAAATTCGATTGTAAGTCAGGATATTGGCAAATAAAAATGCATCCAGATAGTGTAGAATGGACTGCATTTACTTGCCCCGAAGGACATTTTGAATGGCTAGTTATGCCATTTGGATTAAAAACAGCACCTCCAATATTTCAAAGAAAAATGGATAGAATATTTGGAGAGTATAAAAGATTTGTTTTAGTATATGTAGATGATATTTTAGTATTCAGTAAAAATATAAAAGAACATTTAGGACATCTACAAACAGTTTTTAGGTTATTTGTTAATAATGGAATAATAATTAGTAAAAAGAAAATATAATTATGTAAAAACTATATAAATTTTTTAGGAATTACATTAGGAGAAGGAAAGGTTAAATTACAACCTCATATAGCCAAAAAAGCCTTAGATATGCCAGATAAATTAAATAATTTAAAGGACTTACAAAATTTTTTAGGTATAGTTAATTATGCAAGACCTTTTATTAAAGATTTAGGAAAAATAGCAGGACCATTATACTCTAAAACAGGGAATAAAGGACAAAGAAATTTTAATATTGAAGATATAAAATTAGTACAAAAAATAAAATAAAAAATAAAAAATATACCCGATCTTAATATGCCATTAGAATCAGACTATTTAATAATAGAAACAGATGGAAGTTTCGAAGGATGGGGAGCAGTACTAAAATCAAGACCAAATAAATATAGCTCTAAAAAAGAAGAAAAAATTTGTGCTTATCAAGGAGGAAAATTTAAAGAAAAAGGAAATAAAGCTAGTATAGATGTAGAAATTTTAGCAGTAATATATGGTTTGAATAGTTTTAGAATTTATATCTTAAATAAAATAGAAATTTCAATTTGAACTGATTGTGAAGCTATAGTAAAATTTCATCAAAAAATTAATGATAAAACAAGTAGTAGAAGAAGATGGTTAAATTTCTTAGATACTATATCAATTTATAATTCTATAATTTTTGAACTTATGAAAGGAAATGATAATAATATTGCAGACCAATTAAGTAGATTATTAATCAAAGTTTAATTTAAATTTTTCAGAATGAGACCATCTTTTCAAGACAAGGGCAAAGGAGTTCAACCTCCGACCCAAGATTATTCAGACATATACAAACAGACAGTACTCTCTAATTTACATTTTAGACCCTTAAATAGAATAGATGATAATAGAATAGATAGATTCCAATTTGGACAACATAATTTAATAGCATATGAATCATCTAATTTAACTTTCAGAAGTTTACCTATATATCAAATAGACAGACAACAAAAATGCTTAATAGACAATATATGGATAGCTCATAATAAGAAAGACACAAAGTATATAATTGCAGTTTTAAATGCATTAGGTTTTATTTTAATAGTAAAAATAAGAAAAATAAATTTAAATACTATGTTGTTGTTCATGGAAAAACAAATGGAGTTTTTCAGACATGGATAGAAGTTTTAGACTCCATTAAAGATTTTCAAAAACCTCTTTTTAAAGGTTTTAATGATTTTACAGAAGCCTTAGACTATGCTAGAGGAATATTAGGACCAAATTATTATATTTCTCCAACTCTCAGACAAAACCCAGATAAAGCCCCACAATACAATATCCAAAAAGACACAGATAAAATAATATTTTACGACCATTGTTCTTCCATGACAGAAGCATTCAAAAGGCTAAACTTGAGAAATGATGCCTTAATGCAAGAAAATGCCAAGCTCAGAGAAAAGCTTCAAAAAATGGAAAGAAAAGGAAAACAAGATGAACAAACTCAGACAAATATACAGGGTTTTCCATTCCACATAAAAATGGATTGTAACGACCTGTTTAGTCGTTTTGAGCAGCAGATTTTATTTCTGAAAAATTGGCTGAGGCAACGGACCCCACGACGGACCGTCACAGGCACGACGGACCGTCGCAGGGTCTCGTTTCAATATACTTAGGAATTCTGAAATTGGGTACTGAAAATCGACTCTCTGAACTTCGTAACGAACTTACAGGACGGACCGTCACAGGTGTGACGGACCGTCACAGGTATGACGGACTGTCACAGTCCACTTGGTTTCTAAGAGGCTGCAACGACCTGCGTGACGGACCGTCGCAGTCACGACGGGCCGTCACAGGTTGCACAAATCCCAGGCAAAATCGGATTTCTTTACACGTTTTAAGGGACGTTTTGGACTATTCTTTCCTTAATTACAAAGTTAGAGGGTTAATATTAATAAGTCTAATTACTTGGGGGTTAAAAGAGGTAACCTTAAGTTAATTAGTGGGGTATTCTTGCCATCTTTTACACTTAATATATGTTAATTAGGGTAAAAGAGAGAGGGTTTGAATAAGAAAAAGAGAAAAGAAAAGAGAGAGAGAGAGATTGATCGATTGAGAGAGTTGAACGAGGAAGAAGAATATCAAAGCTTGGGAAATTGCTTGTTGATTCCAATTCTTCGGTGGAGGTAGGTTATGGTTTTTACGATATTCGTAGTGAACTCTTAATAGTGAATGATATGTATTGGTGGTATTGTAACCTGTCTATATGCTTAATTGTATGCTTGCATGAATATAATTATGTGATTTTGATAAAACAAGCATGATGAAAACCATTGAATCCCAAATCTTGAAAGAAACTTTAATCTACTTATTAATGATGATGCCTTGGTATAAAAGAAGGCTTGATGAATTAAAGTAATGGGATTGATGATGCCTTGGTATAGAGAAGGCTTGATGAACGGATAGAATGAGATTAGTGGATCGGAGTGTCACGTTCCAACACATAGTATTAGTGGATCGGAGTGTCACGTTCCGACACATAATATTAGTGGATCGGAGTGTCACGTTCCGACACATAGTATTAGTGGGACTGGTGTCACGAACCGACACGTAGAATTAGGGGATCGGAGTGTCACGTACCGACACATATAGGGGATCGGAGTGTCACGTTCCGACACATATAGGGGATCAGAGTGTCACGTACCGACACATATAGGGGATCAGGTGTCAGTCTTCACTACCTTCGGAAATTCAGGGTGAGCTAATGCGTCTAGCTTGGACTAGATCTTCTTCTTCAAGTCTTGATGCCTTGAACTTCCGGCATGGACTAGCTTTTATTTGTTTTAGCTTCTTAGACGTTTTTAGTTTAGTAATTTGAGGATAGATGTTCTTGTGATGATGACTTCCAGATTTTGGGGATAATAATAATAGTTTTCGAATTGTTTTATTAATGAGTTTAAGTCTTCCGCATTATTTTGTGTTGATGTATCTTGAAATGTTAAGGTTTAGATGGGTTGGTTCGCTCACATAAGAGGGTAAATGTGGGTGCCAATCGCGTCCCCGATTTGGGTCGTGACAAACTTGGTATCAGAGCATTAGGTTCATTGGTCTCATCACACAAGAACGAGTCTAGTAGAGTCTTAAGGAACGGTAGGGGGATGCCTTTACTTTTCCTTGAGAGGCTATAATACTTTAGGAAAATTCCATTCTTTCATTCTTTCTTTCGTGCTACTACTTGAGTCCAATTGGTATCTAGGTGATACAAATTGGTATCTAACCATCTTCACTCTATTTCGTAGATGGTTAGAACTAGAGCAACGACCGCACCAGCAGCGACCCCGGCAAGACAGGATGCGTCAGAGCCAGCCACTGGGGCTGTAGCTCGAGGAGGATCAGTGGCAAGAGGCCGTGGTAGAGGCCGTGGGAGGACGTCCTCTAGAGGAAGGGGACGAGCACCTAGCCCATCTGGTACTAGGGCGGTGACTCCTCCACCGACTGAGGAAGCGATAATAGAGGGTGAGGAAGGGGAGAATGAACAAGCACATAACGAGGAATTGCCACCCTAAACCTACCCAGAGATGATCAATCAGGTTCTTGCTTATCTTAGCGGGTTATCTGATCAGGGTCAGGCACCTCCAGTGGTTTCTGCACCAACACCTCCGGTTTCAGAGGTACAACATGCGGCTACTATGGCTCCCCGCATGGATGCCTCATTGGAGATAGGCACATTTCCACGTCTGACTACTGGACCGATAATGACAAACGATCAGCACGAACTTTTCAGTAAGTTCTTGAAATTGAAACCTCCAGTCTTTAAGGGTGCAGAATCAGAGGATGCCTACGATTTTCTGGTTGATTGTCATGAGCTACTACACAATATGGGTATAGTAGAGCGGTTCGGTGTTGAGTTCGTAAGTTATCAGCTTCAAGGGAACGCCAAAATGTGGTGGCGATCACATGTCGAGTGTCAACCGACAGAGGCCACACCTATGACTTGGGCATCCTTCTCTACCCTGTTTATGGAGAAGTATATCCCAAGGACTTTGAGATATAGAAAAAGGGATGAGTTCTTGAGTCTCGAGCAAGGTAGGATGACGGTTAACGCATATGAGGCTAAGTTTCGTGCTTTATCAAGGTATGCCACCCAACTTTGTTTCGGTCCACAAGATCGGATTCGCCGTTTTGTGAAGGGGTTGAGGTCAGAATTGCGGATTTCAGCCTTACAGGTAGCGGCTACGGCAACATCCTTCCAAGAGGTGGTAGACTTTGTGATAGAAGTGGAAGGAGTGAAGCCAGATGACTTCACCACGACATCGACATCAAAAAGGTTTCGAAGGGGAGGTGAGTTTAATGGTTCTTACTCTAGAGGACAGAGCTCCGGAGGATACTCAAGTCGACCAATTCAGTCTTCACTACAGACTGTAGTTGGGGGTCCACCTCAGAACGGTCAACACTACTCCGAGAGGACTATGCCTGACTCCAGAGAGTGTTATGGATGTGGGGAGATTGGACATGTTAGGAGGAATTGTCCAAAATAGAGTTACAGACCCCCAATAGCTAGAGGTAGAGGTGGTCATGGTAGAGGCCGCTTTTCTGGAGGACGTGGTGGTCGAGGTAATGGTGGTCACCACAACGGCAGAGGAGATGGGCAAATTGGAGCCACTACGACACAACATGGTAGGGGCAACGGACAACTGGTGATAGGGCCAATTGTTACGCTTTCCCTGGGAGATCTGAAGCGGAGGCGTCTGATGCTGTTATCATAGGTAATCTTTTGGTTTGCGATTGCATGGCATCTGTATTATTTGACCCTGGCTCCACATTTTCATATGTATCTTCATAATTTGCTAATGGTCTAAATTTACATTGTGAATTACTTGACACGCCTATTCGTGTTTCTACTCCGGTGGGTGAGTCTGTGGTAGTTGAAAAGGTATATAGGTCTTGTTTGGTGAACTTTGTGGGGAGCAACACTTATGTAGATTTGGTTATCTTAGAAATGGTTGATTTTGATGTAATTCTGGGTATGACTTGGCTTTCTCCGCAATTTGCGATCTTGGATTGTAATGCTAAAACGGTGACGTTAGCAAAGCCTGGGACAGACCCGTTAGTGTGGGAGGGCGACTACACCTCCAATCCGGTGCGTATCATATCCTTTCTTCGTGCTAAGAAAATGGTTAGTAAAGGGTGTTTAGCTTTCTTGGCACATCTCAAGGATTACACTACCCAAGTACCTTCGATTGAGTCGGTTTCGGTAGTCTGTGAGTTTTTGGATGTGTTCCCTGCAGATCTTCCTGGTATGCCACCAGATAGGGATATTGACTTCTGTATCGATCTTGAACCGGGTACTCGCCCCATTTCTATACCCCCGTATAGAATGGCTCCCGCCGAATTAAGAGAGTTAAAGGCTCAACTTCAAGAGTTGTTGAGCAAAGGCTTCATTAGACCAAGTGCATCTCCTTGGGGTGCTCCGGTTTTGTTTGTGAAGAAGAAGGATGGGAGTTTTCGGATGTGCATAGACTACCGGCAGTTGAACAAGGTAACTATTAAGAACAAGTATCCTCTTCCTCGCATTGATGACTTATTCGATCAACTACAAGGTGCTTGTGTCTTCTCGAAGATCGACTTGAGATCCGGTTATCATCAATTGAAAATACGGGCAACGGATGTGCCAAAGACCGCTTTTCGGACTAGGTATGGGCATTATGAATTTGTAGTGATGTCCTTTGGTCTTACAAATGCCCCCGCTGCTTTCATGAGCTTGATGAATGGGATATTTAAGCCGTATTTGGATCTCTTTGTGATCGTATTTATAGATGATATACTGGTATATTCTAAAAGTAAGGAGGAACATGAGGAGCATTTGAGAATTGTATTGGAAATGTTGAGGGAGAGAAAGCTTTATGCCAAGTTCTCTAAGTGTGAGTTTTGGCTAGATGCAGTGTCCTTCTTGGGGCATGTGGTTTCTAAGGAAGGAGTGATGGTAGATCCTTCTAAGATTGAGACAGTGAAGAATTGGGTAAGACCCACTAATGTGTCAGAAATAAGAAGCTTTGTTGGGTTAGCTAGCTACTACCGCCGCTTTGTCAAGGGATTCTCTTCTATTGCTTCCCAATTGACGAACTTGACTAAGCAGAATGTTCCATTTGTATAGTCGGATTAGTGCGAAGAAAGCTTTCAGAAACTCAAGACTTTGTTGACTACCGCACCTATCCTCACCTTGCCGGTAGAGGGTAAGAACTTCATTGTTTATTGTGATGCATCCTATTTGGGTTTGGGTGCAGTGCTAATGCAAGAGAAGAACGTGATTGCTTATGCTTCAAGACAATTAAAAGTGCATGAACGTAACTATCCAACTCATGACTTGGAATTGGCCGCGGTAGTGTTTGCACTAAAGCAATGGAGGCATTATTTATATGGGGTTAAGTGTGAAATCTATAAGGATCATCGTAGTCTACAGTATGTCTTTACTCAGAAAGATTTCAACTTGAGACAAAGGAGATGGATGGAACTACTGAAGGACTGCGACATCACTATTTTGTATCATCCGGGGAAGGCGAATGTTGTGGCAGATGCCTTGAGTAGAAAGGCGGGAAGCATGGGAAGTCTTGCTCATTTGCAAGCTTCTAGATGCCCATTGGCTAGAGAAGTGCAGATTTTGGCTAATGACCTCATGAGGTTAGAAGTAAATGAGAAGGGAGGATTGTTAGCTTGTGTGGAGGCAAGATCCTCCTTCCTTGACAAGATTAAGGGGAAGCAGTTTGATGATGAGAAATTGATCCAGATTCGAGTTAAAGTGTTGCAAGGAGAGGCCAAAGAAGCAACAATTGATGAGGAAGGTGTTTTGAGGATTAAGGGAAGGGTATGTGTACCCCGCGTCGATAATCTGATCAACACTATTCTGACAGAGGCTCATAGTACAAGGTATTCTATACATCCGGGTGCAACCAAGATGTATCGGGACCTAAAGCAACACTTTTGGTGGAGTAGAATGAAGCGTGATATTGTTGACTTTATTGCCAAATGTCCAAACTGTCAACAAGTAAAGTATGAACACCAAAGGCCCGGAGGAACGCTTCAGAGAATGCCCATTCCTGAATGGAAATGGGAGAGAATCGCAATGGACTTTGTGGTTGGCCTTCCAAAGACAATGGGTAAGTATGACTCCATTTGGGTGATTGTTGATAGGTTAACTAAGTCTGCTCATTTCATCCCGGTCAAGGTGACTTACAATGCAGAGAAGTTAGAAAAAATCTACATCTCAGAAATCATTCGACTGCATGGAGTTCCACTCTCCATTATATCAGATAGAGGTACGCAGTTTACTTCTAAGTTTTGGAAAACATTGCATGCTGAATTGGGTACTAGGTTAGACCTTAGTACTGCGTTCCACCCTCAGACTGATGGTCAGTCTGAGCGAACGATTCAAGTGTTGGAGGATATGCTTCGTGCATGCGTGATAGAATTTGGTGGCCATTGGGATAGCTTCTTACCTTTGGCAGAGTTTTCATACAATAATAGCTATCACTCCAGTATTGATATGGCCCCATTGAAGCATTGTATGGGAGGAGGTGTAGATCTCCCATTGGGTGGTTTGATGCATTTGAGGTTAGACCTTGGGGTACTGACCTCTTGAGGGATTCGTTAGATAAGGTGAAGGGCATTCAAGAAAAGCTTCTAGCGGCGCAAAGTAGACAAAAGGAGTATGCAGACCGAAAGGTTAGAGACTTGGAGTTCATGGAGGGTGAACAAGTCTTGTTGAAGGTTTCACCCATGAAAGGGGTGATGCGGTTTGGCAAAAGAGGTAAGCTAAGTCCAAGGTATATTGGACCATTTGAGGTACTAAAGCGAGTAGGGGAGGTGGCTTATGAATTAGCCTTACCTCCAGGGCTATCCGGAGTGCATCCGGTGTTTCATGTGTCCATGTTGAAAAGATACCATGGATATGGAAACTACATTATCCGTTGGGATTCAGTTTTGCTTGATGAAAATTTGACTTATGAGGAGGAACCGGTTGCTATATTAGATAGAGAGGTTCGCAAGTTGAGGTCGAGAGAGATTGCATCCATCAAAGTTCAATGGAAGAATCGACCGGTTCAGGAGGCTACTTGGGAGAAGGAGGCAGATATGCAAGAAAAATACCCACATCTGTTTACAGATTCAGGTACTCCTTTCCGCAATTGTTTTTCCTCTTTTGATCGTTCGGGGACGAACCATGGGTAAATTGGTATCTATTGTAACGACCTGTTTAGTCGTTTTGAGCAGCAGATTTTATTTCTGGAAAATTGGCTGAGGCAACGGACCCCACGACGGACCGTCACAGGCACGACGGACCGTCGCAGGGTCTCGTTTCAATATACTTAGGAATTCTGAAATTGGGTACTGAAAATCGACTCTCTGAACTTCGTAACGAACTTGCAGGACGGACCGTCACAGGTGTGACGGACCGTCACAGTCCACTTGGGTTCTAAGAGGCTGCAACGACCTGCGTGACGGACCGTCGCAGTCACGACGGGCCGTCACAGGTTGCGCAAATCCCAGGCAGAATCGGATTTCTTTACTCGTTTTAAGGGACGTTTTGGACTATTCTTTCCTTAATTACAAAGTTAGAGTGTTAATATTAATAAGTCTAATTACTTGGGGGTTAAAAGAGGTAACCTTAAGTTAATTAGTGGGGTATTCTTGCCATCTTTTACACTTAATTATATGTTAATTAGGGTAAAAGAAAGAGGGTTTGAATAAGAAAAAGAGAAAAGAAAAGAGAGAGATAGATTGATCGATTGAGAGAGTTGAACGAGGAAGAAGAATATCAAAGCTTGGGAAATTGCTTGTTGATTCCAATTCTTCGGTGGAGGTAGGTTATGGTTTTTACGATATTCGTAGTGAACTCTTAATAGTGAATGATATGTATTGGTGGTATTGTAAACCTGTCTATATGCTTAATTGTATGCTTGCATGAATATGATTATGTGATTTGGATAAAACAAGCATGATGAAAACCATTGAATCCCAAATCTTGAAAGAAACTTTAATCTACTTATTAATGATGATGCCTTGGTATAAAAAAAGGCTTGATGAATTAAAGTAATGGGATTGATGATGCCTTGGTATAGAGAAGGCTTGATGAACGGATAGAATGAGATTAGTGGATCGGAGTGTCACGTTCTGACACATAGTATTAGTGGATTGGAGTGTCACGTTCCGACACATAGTATTAGTGGATCGGAGTGTCACGTTCCGACACATAGTATTAGTGGGACGGGTGTCACGAATGGACACGTAGAATTAGGGGATCGGAGTGTCACGTACCGACACATATAGGGGATCGGAGTGTCACGTTCCGACACATATAGGGGATCGGGTGTCACGAACCGACACGTAGAATTAGGGGATCGGAGTGTCACGTACCGACACATAGTGGTAGAGGATCGGAGTGTCACGTACCGACACATAGTGGTAGAGGATCGGAGTGTCACGTACCGACACAAGAGGAAGAAAGATAATGAATCTTGAAAGATGATAATATACTCAACATAATGACTTAATTCCCAAATGAGTATGGTATTGAGGCTTGAGCCCTCATGGATGAAGTTGATGGTACTTATTGATGATTATAGTACTTGTTGTTGTTGCATGTTGAGTTTATAGTTGATTTATGATATTAACTGATATATACTGTTTTCTATTTTGAGTTGGCCGATGATATTTACTCAGTGCTTGTGGTTGTACTGACCCCCCTACTTTTATGTTTTCTTCTTTGTTATTTGTGGAGTGCAGCAAACGTGCCGTCGTCTGCAACTCAACAGTAGATCTAGCCAGTCTTCACTACCTTCGGAAATTCAGGGTGAGCTAATGCATCTAGCTTGGACTGGATCTTCTTCTTCAAGTCTTGATGCCTTGAACTTCCGGCATGGACTAGCTTTTATTTGTTTTAGCTTCTTAGACGTTTTTAGTTTAGTAATTTGAGGATAGATGTTCTTGTGATGATGACTTCCAGATTTTGGGGATAATAATAATAGTTTTCGAATTGTTTTATTAATGAGTTTAAGTCTTCCGCATTATTTTCTGTTGATGTATCTTGAAATGTTAAGGTTTAGATGGGTTGGTTCGCTCACATAGGAGGGTAAATGTGGGTGCCAGCCGCGACTGGCACCCACACTTACCCTCCTATGTGAGCGAACCAACCAATTTAAACCCAACATTTTAACATAATGAACAAAATACAATACGGAAGACTTAACTCATTAATAAAGATCAATTCAATAACTTCTAAAATTCAACAACTAGTATTCCCCAAAATCTGGAAGTCATCATCTCAAGAACATCTATGATCAAATTACTAGACTAAGAGTATTTTAAGAAGCTAAAACAATTAAAAAGCTAGTCCATGCCGGAACTTCAAGGCATCAAGACATGAAGAGGAAGATCCAGTCCAAGCTAGAAGCATTAGCTCACCCTGAAAATCCGGTGTAATGAAGAAGGCTAGAATTGCGGTTGAGTTGAAGACGACGGTACGTTTGCTGCACTCCACATATAATAAGAAAGAAACATACAAGTAGGGGTCAGTACAAAACACGGGTACTGAGTAGATATCATCGGCCAACTAAAATAGAAAACAGTATATATCAGATAATATCATAAATCAACTACAATACTCAACACGTAGCAGCAACAAATACTATAATCATTAATAAATACCGTCAAGTTCACCCATGAGGACTCAAGCCCCAATACCATACTCATTTGGGAATTAGGTTCATCAGATTGAGTATATTAACCTCTTTCAAGATTCATTATCTTTATTTCTCTTGTGTCGGTACGTGACACTCCGCTCCCTCATTATCCTTATTCCTCTTGTGTCGGTACGTGACACTCTGCTCCCCTTCTACTATGTGTCGGAACGTGACACTCCGATCCCCTAATTCTACGTGTCGGTTCGTGACACCCGATCCCCTAAATCTACGTGTCGGTTCGTGACACCCGATCCCCTAAATCTACGTGTCGGTTCGTGACACCCGATCCCCTAAATCTACGTGTCGGTTCGTGACACACGATCCCCTAAATCTACGTGTCGGTTCGTGACACCCGATCCCTTAATTCTATGTGTCGGAACGTGACAGTCCGATCCCCTAATCTCATTCTATCAATTCATCAACCCTTCTCTTATACCAAGGCATCATCATTCTCATTACTTTAGTTCATCAAGCCTTCTCTTATACCAATGCATCATCATTAACAAAGAGATTAGGGTTTTTCAAGATTTGGGATTCAATAGCTTCATCATGCTTATTTTATCACAATTATATAATCACATTCACGCAAGCATACAATTAAGCATATAGAAGGGTTTACAATACTACCAATACATATCATTCGCTATTAAGAGTTTACTACGAATAGCATAAAAACCATAACCTACCTCCACCGAAGAATTTTGATCAAGCAAGCAATTTCCCAAGGCTTTGTTCTTCTTCTCTCCCTGTTCGTTCGTTTTCTCCCTCTCTTGCTTTTTCAAATTTTCTTATTCACTAACTAACCCACTAATTAACTCAAGGTTATCTCTTTTCACCCCCAAGAAATTGAGTTATTAATATTAACCCACGAAATTTATAATTAAAGCAGGAATAGTCAAAAACATCCCTTAAAACATTTAAAGAAATCCGACCCAGCCTGGGATTACGCAGCCTGTGACGGCCCGTCGTGCCTGCGACGGTCCGTCTTGCTGCTCCGTCACAGAGTTCAGAGACTCAATTTCCTTGAAAAGTCTGTGACGGTCCGTCGTGCCCACGACGGTCCGTCCTGCCATTCCGTTACGAAGTTCAGAGAGTCGATTTCAGTACCCAATTTTCAGAATTTCTAAGTGTTTTGAAACAAGACCCCCTCGACAGTCCGTTGTGCCCATGACGGTCCGTCGTGGGATCCGTCGTCTCAGCCAGTTTTCCAGAAATAAAATCTGCTGCTCAAAATGACTAAACAGGTCGTTACAATAGATACCAATTTACCCATCGTTCGTCCTCGAACGATCACAAGAAAAGAAACAAGGGCGAAAAGGAGTACCTTAATCTGTGAACAGATGTGGGTATCTTTCTTGCATATCAGCCTCCTTCTCCCAAGTGGCTTCTTCAACCGCTCGATTCTTCCATTGAACCTTGATGGATGCAATCTCCCTCGACCTCAACTTGCGGACTTCTCTAGCTAAAATAGCAACAGGCACCTCCTCATAAGACAAATTCTCATCAAGCAAAACTGAATCCCAACGGATAATGTAGTTTCCATCCCCATGGTATCTTTTCAACATAGACACATGAAATACCGGATGCACTCCGAACAGCCCTGGAGGCAAGGCTAATTCGTAAGCCATCTCCCCTACTCGCTTAAGTACTTCAAAGGGACCAATATACCTTGGGCTAAGCTTACCTCGCTTATCGAACCGCATCACCCCTTTCATGGGCGAAACCTTCAACAAGACTTGTTCACCCTCCATGAACTCCAAGTCTCTAACCTTTCGATCTGCATATTCCTTTTGCCTGCTTTGAGCCGCTAAAAGCTTTTCTTGAATAGATTTCACTTTCTCCAATTAATCCCTCAAAAGGTCAGTACCCCAAGGTCTAACCTCAAATGCATTAAACATACCAATGGGAGACCTACACCTCCTCCCATACAATGCTTCAAATGGAGCCATATCAATACTTGAGTGATAGCTATTATTGTATGTAAACTCCGCTAAGGGTAAGAAGCTATCCCAATGGCCACCAAATTCTATCACACAAGCACAAAGCATATCCTCCAACACTTGAATCGTTCGTTCAGACTGACCATCGGTCTGAGGATGGAACGCAGTACTAAGGTCTAACCTAGTACCCGATTCCGCTTGCAATGTTTTCCAAAACTTAGAAGTAAACTGCGTACCCCTATCTGATATAATGGAAAGTGGAACCCCATGCAACCGAACAACTTCCGAGATGTAAAGTTTGGCTAACTTCTCTGCATTGTAAGTTACCTTGATCGGAATGAAATGTGCAGACTTAGTTAACCTATCAACAATCACCCAAATAGAGTCATACTTACCCATTGTCTTTGGAAGACCAACCACGAAGTCCATTGCGATTCTCTCCCACTTCCATTCCGGAATGGGCATTCTATGAAGTGTTCCTCCAGGCCTCTAGTGTTCATACTTTACTTGTTGACTGTTTGGACATTTGGCAATAAAATCAACAATATCACGCTTCATTCTGCTCCACCAAAAGTGTTGCTTTAGGTCACGTTACATCTTGGTTTCACCCGGATGTATCGAATACCTTGAACAATGAGCCTCTGTGAGAATAGTGTTGATCAAATCATCGACGCGGGGTACACATACCCTTACCTTAATCCTCAACACACCTTCCTCATCGATTGTTGCTTCTATAGCCTCTCCTTGCGACACTTTATCTCGGATCCGGATAAATTTCTCATCATTAAACTGCTTTCCCTTGATCTGGTCAAGGAAGGAAGATCTTGCCTCCACACAAGCTAACAATCTTCCCTTCTCATTTACTTCTAACCTCATAAGGTCATTAGCCAAAATCTGAACTTCTCTAGCCAATGGGTATCTAGAAGCTTGCAAGTGATCTAGACTTCCCATGCTTCCCGCCTTTCTACTTAAAGCATCCGCTACAACATTCCCCTTCCCCGGATGATACAAAATAGTGATGTCGTAGTCCTTCAGTAGTTCCATCCATCTCCTCTGTCTCAAGTTCAAATCTTTCTGAGTAAAGACATACTGTAGGCTACGATGATCCGTATAGACCTCACACTTAACCCCATATAAATAGTGTCTCGATTGCTTTAATGCAAACACTACCGCGGCCAATTCCAAGTCATGAGTTGGATAGTTACGTTCATGCACTTTTAATTGTCTTGAAGCATAAGCAATCACATTCTTCTCTTGCATTAGCACTGCACCCAAACCCGAATAGGATGCATCACAATAGACAATGAAATTCTTACCTTCCACTGGCAAGGTAAGGATAGGTGCGGTAGTCAACAAAGTCTTGAGTTACTGAAAGCTTTGTTCGCACTCATCCGACCATACGAATGAAACATTTTGCTTAGTCAAGTTCGTCAATTGGGAAGCAATAGAAGAGAATCCTTTGACAAATCGACGGTAGTAGCTAGCTAACCCAACAAAACTCCTTATTTCTGACACATTAGTGGGTCTTACCCAATTCTTCACTGTCTCAATCATAGAAGGATCCACCATCACTCCATCCTTAGAAACCACGTGCCCCAAGAAGGACACTGCATCTAGCCAAAACTCACACTTAGAGAACTTGGCGTAAAGCTTTTTCTCCCTCAACATTTCCAATACAATTCTCAAATGCTCCTCATGTTCCTTCTTACTTTTAGAGTATATCAGTATATCATCAATAAACACGATCACAAAGAGATCCAAATATGGCTTAAAAATCCCGTTCATCAAGCTCATGAACGCAACAGGGGCATTCGTAAGACCAAAGGACATCACTACAAATTCATAATGCCCATACCTAGTTCGAAAAGCAGTCTTTGGTACATCCGTTGCCCGTATATTCAATTGATGATAATCGGATCTCAAGTCAATCTTAGAGAAGACACAAGCACCTTGTAACTGATCGAACAAGTCATCAATGCGAGGAAGAGGATACTTGTTCTTAATAGTTACCTTGTTCAACTGCCGGTAGTCTATGCACATCCGAAAACTCCCATCCTTCTTCTTCACAAACAAAACCGGAGCACCCCAAGGAGATGCACATGGTCTAATGAAGCCTTTGCTCAACAACTCTTGAAGTTGGGCCTTTGACTCTCTTAACTCCGCGGGAGCCATTCTGTAAGGGGGTATAGAAATGGGGCGAGTACCCGGTTCAAGATCAATACATAAGTCAATATCCCTATCCGGTGGCATACCAGGAAGATCTGCAGGGAACACATCCAAAAACTCACGGACTACCGAAACCGACTCAATCGAAGGTACTTGGGTAGTGTCATCCTTGAGATGGGCCAAGAAAGCTAAACACCCTTTACTAACCATTTTCTTAGCACGAAGAAAGGAGATTATACGCACCGTATTGGAAGTGTAGTCACACTCCCACACTAACGGATCTGTCCCAGGTTTGGCTAACGTCACCGTCTTAGCATTACAATCCAAGATCGCAAAATTCGGAGAAAGCCAAGTCATACCCAGAATTACATCAAAGTCAACCATTTCTAAGATAACCAAATCTACAAAGTGTTATTCCCCACAAAAGTCACTAAACAAGACCTATACACTTTTTCAACTATCACAGACTCACCCACCGGAGTAGAAACACGAATAGGCATGTCAAGTAATTCACAATGTAAATTAAGACCATTAGCAAATGAGGAAGATACACAAGAAAATGTGGATCCAGGATCAAACAATACAGAAGCCATGCAATCACAAACCAAAAGATTGCCTGTGATGACAGCATCAGATGCCTCCGCTTCAGACCGCCCAGGGAAAGCGTAACAATGGGCCCTATCGTTTGTCTGTCTGTTGCCCCTACCATGTTGTGATGTCTTGGCTCCAGTTTGCCCATCACCCCGGCCGTTTTGGTGACCACCATTACCTCGACCACCACGTCCTCCAGAATAACGGCCTCTACCATGACCACCTCTACCTCTAGCTATTGGGGGTCTATAACTCTGTTTTGGACAATTCCTCCTAATATGTCCAGTATCTCCACATCCATAACACTCTCTAGATTCAAGCATAGGTCTCTCAGAGAAGTGTTGACCGGTCTGAGGTGGACCCCCAACTACAGTCTGTAGCGAAGACTGAATTCGTCGAACTGAGTAACCTCCGGAACCTTTTCCTCTGGAGTAAGAACCATTAAACTCACCTCCCTTTCGAAACCTTTTTGATGTCGATGCCACGGTGAATTCATCCGGCTTCACTCCTTCCACCTCTACCACGAAATCTACCACTTCTTGGAAGGACTTTGCCGTAGCCGATACCTGTAAGGCTGAAATCTGCAACTCTGACCTCAACCCCTTCACGAAACGACAAATCCGCTCTTGTGGACTGAAACAAAGTTGGGTGGCGTATCTGGATAGTGCACGAAACTTGGCCTCATATGCGGTAACCGACATCCTACCTTGCTCTAGACTTAAGAATTCATCTCTTTTCCTATCCCTCAAAGTCCGTGGGATCTATTTCTCCATAAACAAGCTAGAGAATGAGGCCCAAGTCATAGGTGGTGCCTCTGTTGGTTGACACTCAACATGTGACCGCCACCACATTTTGGCGTTCCATTGAAACTGATAACTCACGAACTCCACACCAAACCGTTCTACTATACCCATTTTGTGTAGTAGCTCATGACAATCAACCAGAAAATCGTAGGCATCCTCAGATTCAGCACCCTTGAAGACTGGAGGTTTCAATTTTAAGAACTTACTGAAAAGTTCATGCTGATCATTTGTCATTATGGGCCCCTTGGTCAGAGAGGAGACGAGGCGTGCTATCTCCAATGAGGCATCCATGCGGGGAGCCCCAGCAGCGGCATGTCGCACCTCTGAAACTGGAGTTGTTGGTGCAGAAAACACTGGAGGTGCCTGACCCTGACCAGATAACCCGCTAAGATAAGCAAGAACCTGATTGATCATCTCTAGGGTAGGTTGGGGTGGCAATTCCTCATTTTGCTCTTGTTCATTTTCCCCTTCCTCACCCTCTCTTACTACCTCCTCAGTCGGTGGAGGAGTCACTGCCCTAGCATCAGATGGACTAGGTGCTCGTCCTCTTCCTCTAGAGGACGTCCTCCCACGACCTCTACCACGGCCTCTTGCCACTGCTCTTCCTCGAATCACAGCCCCAGTGGCTGGCTCAGACGTTTCTTGTCTTGCCGGTGTTGGTGTTGGTGCAGCCGTTGCTCTAGTTCTAACCATCTGCGAAAAGAGTGAAGATGGTCAGATACCAATTTGAATCACCTAGATACCAATTGGATTCAAGTAATAGCACGAAAGAAAGAAAGAAAGAATGGAATTTTCCTAAAGTCTTATAGCCTCTCAAAAAAAAGTAAAGGCGTCCCCCTACCGTTCCTTAAGACTCTTCTAGACTCGTTCTTGTGTGATGAGACCAACGAACCTAATGCTTTGATACCAAGTTTGTCACGACCCAAAACCGAGCCGCGACTGGCACCCACATTTACCCTCGTATGTGAGTGAACCAACTAATATAACCCTTATCATTTCAATATAATATCAACAGAAAGTAATGCGGAAGACTTAACTCATTAATAAAATCAATTCAATAACTATTATTATCCCCAAAATCTGGAAGTCATCACCACAAGAACATCTTTGATCAAATGACTAAACTAAGAGTATTCTAAAATCTAAAACAAGTAAAAACTAGTCCATGCCGGAACTTCAAGGCATCAAGACATGAAGAAGAAGATCCAGTCCAAGCTAGAAGCATTAGCTCACCTTGAATTTCTGAAGTAGTAAAGACTGGCTTGAATTACTGTTGAGTCGAAGACGACGGCACGTTTGCTGCACTCCACAAATACAAAGAAGGAAACATAAAAGTAGGGGTCAGTACAAAACACGAGTACTGAGTAGATATCATCGGCCAACTCGAAATAGAAGACAATATATATCAAGTTATATTATAAAATCAACTATGATATTCAACATGTAGCAACAACAAGTACTATATCATTAATAATTACCATCAAGTTCACACATGAGGACTCAAACCTCAATACCATACTTATTTGGGAATTATGTTCATCAGATTGAGTATGTTAACATCTTTCAAGATTCATTGTCTTTATTTCTCTTGTGTCGGTACGTGACACTCCGCTACCTCATATTCATTAATCTTCTTGTGTCGGTACGTGACACTCCTATCCCCTACTACTATGTGTCGGTACGTGACACTCCGATCCCCTAAATCTACGTGTCGGTTCGTGACACCCGATCCCCTAAATCTACGTGTCGGTTCGTGACACCCGATCCCCTAAATCTACGTGTCAGTTCGTGATACCCGGTCCCCCCTTATACTACGTGTCGGTTCGTGACACCTGATCCCTTAATTCTATGTGTCGGAACGTGACACTCCGATCCCCTAATCTCATTCTATCAATTCATCAAGCCTTCTCTTATACCAAGGCATCATCATTCTCATTACTTTAGCTTATCAAGCCTTCTTTCATATCAAGGCATTATCATTAATAAAGAGATTAGGATTTTGCAAGATTTGAGATTCGATAACTTCATCATGCTTATATCATCACAATTTTATAATCACATTACATGCAAGCATACAATTAAGCACATAGCAGGGTTTACAATACTATCAATACATATCATTCGCTATTAAGAGTTTACTACGAATATCGTAAAAGAAACCATAACCTACCTCAACCGAAGATTAGTGATCAAGCAAGAATTTTCCCAAAGCCTTGTTTTTCTCTCTTCTCGTTCGATTCCCTCTCCTTCTCTTTGTTCTTTCTATTTTCTTATTCAAACCCTCTTTCTTTTACCCTAATTAGTATATAATTAAGTTTAAAAGATGGCAATAATAGCCCACTAATTAACTTAAGGTTACCTCTTTTAACCCCCAAGTAATTAGACTTATTAACCTTAACCCTCTAACTTTATAATTAAAGTAGGAATAGTCCAAAACGTCCCTTAAAACGTGTAAAGAAATCCGACCCAGACTGGGATTACGCAACCTGTGACGGGCCGTCGTGCCTGCGACGGTCCGTTCTGCAGGTCGTCGCAATGTTCGGAGACTAGCTTTCCACTAATTAATCTGTGACGGTCCGTCACGCCTGTGACGGTCCGTCCTGCCATTCCGTCACGAAGTTCAGAGAGTCGATTTTCAGTACCCAATTTCAGAATTTCTAAGTGTTTTGAAACGAGACCCTGCGATGGTCCGTCGTGCCCATGACGGTCCGTCGTGGGGTCCGTCGTTTCAGCCAGTTTTCCAGAAATAAAATCTGCTGCTCAAAACAAGTAAACAGGTCGTTACATACTGAGTAGGATTGTACAACATTAAAAGCTTAACGTAATAAAATCATTTTTGTTGAAATATCACCTTATTTAAATATCACCTTATTTACTTTAGTGGAAGTAACCAATATTTATTATTATATTATTATTATTATTATTATTATTATTATTATTATTATTATTATTATTATTATTATTATTATTATTATGTACAAATACTTTTGAGTTACTGTTGACAAACTATAGTGGAAGTAACCAATATTATTATTATTATTATTATGATATTATTATCATTATAATGGTAATCTTAAATCAAAAGTGGGAATGAGGAAGGTGTATGGCGTTGCTGCATTGTTCTGGCAGCTTTGAACATGTAAGGGACAAATTACAATGCTAATATTATAATTATTATTAAATTCCTTTATAGTTTGTTTTCAAATTTTGAGGATGAGTGTAATGGATAATTAGTGGCTGAAAATAAATATGGAAAAGAAAGATAACAGAATAAAATTATTGGATTAGAGAAAATGCATATATTGTTGCACGTTTGTACAGTGAGTATTCTAATAATTTAAGGCAATATTGGGGGTTAATGTATGTTTTATAAATAGTGGGCCAATAATTGGATATAATTAGCCAATCATTGGTTCGGATGAAGGGTGCTGAAAAGAAGGAAAAGAAATACAATTCTTCAACGTTATTGTTCGAAGTCATTGGGGCGTAATTTTTTATACTTTTGGTTATTATATTATAATTCTGTCTTAAAATATTGATATGTGTTAGGATCGAGAATAAACAGGTGTAAATGTGAAAGCTAGCAAAGCAAACCTTGACAGATCACGAATAAGAAGACAACGAGAAATACACCAAAAGACACACAGATTTAACGTGGTTAGGTCAATCGATCTACATCCACAAAGGAGATGAGCAATCCACTAGTAATATGAGAGTACTAAATACAGAGCGAAACAACCTCAACTAATTCACTTGGAATACATGGGAGGTTCATACAAGTGATAGCGTATCAAGCTTGTGACCCATAAATTCTCCCCATAACCAAAACTCTCAAAGCCATTAAGACTACATTGTGAATGCTGATTAAGTTAGAAGAAACATTCCTCTATTTATAGAGTCCTAAACATTTTCCTAAAAGAAAAGGATTAGTCAATCCAAAACCTTTTCCTAAAAGGAAAACCTATTTATGGTAAGAAATTTAGAACAAATAAAACCTAACAAATCTCCCCCTTGGCCTTAATTTCTGACAAAATATATTTGTCCACCTTCTTTACTTAATCTTCAACAACTTGTTTCTCCTCTCCATAATCTCCTTTGTAAAATTTATGTCTCAACACAGAGAACCTCTCTGAAAAAATTTCTACAACAAAATCTTCATTACTGTCAAAAAGGTTGCGGCTAGAACTACACCCGTCAAGATGAACACCTATTTCTAACCTGGTTCAATAATCAATTATCGTACCACAGAACCTGAATTCATCATTGAATCTGGCTCTGATACCACTTGTTAGGACCTAAATAAGTAGGTGTATATGCGAAAGCTAGCAAAGCAAACCTCGAAAGACCATGAGTAAGAAGACAACGAGAAATATACCAAAAGGCACAAAGATTTAACGTGGTTCGGTCAATCGATCTACATCCACAAAGGAGATGAGAAATCCACTACAAATACGAGAGTACAAAATACAGAGAGAAACGACCTCAACCAATTCACTCGGAATACATGGGAGGTTCACACAAGTGATAGCGTATCAAGCTTGTGACCCATAAATTCTCCCCCTAACCAAAACTCTCAAAGTCATTAAGACTACATTGTGAATGCTAATTAAGTTGGAAGAAATATTCCTCTATTTATAGAGTTCTAAACCTTTTCCTACAATAAAAGGATTAGTCAATCCAAAACCTTTTCCTAAAATGAAAACCTATTTATGTTAGGAAATTTAGGGTAAATAAAACCTAACAATATCTTTATTTAAATATTAGATGATAGTAGTTTTTGACTACCATTCCAAATATGATATTTGAAAAACTGAGATTTAACTCTAGACTCGAAATTTGAAAAATATGATAATTTAAATGTTAGTTGCATCAGTAATTACGAACTTATAATAATGTGGGCGTTGTTAGTACCGAAACCTTACTTTGAATATATACTTGAGTAGATTGCATCGATTCGGAAGCTTAACGGAGATTGAAGGCTCAAGTCCCTGAGTGATTATTCGATAGGGTAATGCAAATAGATTTATATACTCTTGTTAAACCTATCAAATTCGTGTAGTTCCTTTTTTGATGTTTGAGAATGATTTGGAGGCTTATTGTTTATTTATTGATGTTGTATTACGGTTGATTGTTTTTAATTGTGCCTTGTTATCAAAATGATTATCTCTTTATTATTTGGTTGAACATGTCATTTGAATTAGTTATGAGATATGGTTGTGATTTTGTATTCATTCATTTTTTAGGCTTTCTATGGAGATGTTGAGGTAGTTCTTGTCATCTCATCAGACCTTCTTACTCATGATTGTGATTTTTTTTTTCTTAAAAGACAACATAATTTGAGACATGCATACACTATTTCAATTCTATCATTTACATTAGAGGATTCTGAACATGACAACCAGGTTTTGGGGATTGAATTAAGTTTACTTATTTTTTGTATTCGTAATTTTTGGACTTTTTATCTTACTTCTGCTCTTTATCAAAATTATTGGGTTTAGGCTAACTTGTATTGGTGGGATAAGACGAGTACCATCACAACCGTTTTGGGCTATGACAAAACTATATCAAAGACCACGTTGATAGGTCTTACGTGTAGACAAGCTGAGTCTATGTAGAGTCTCAAGGATTGGTACAAAGACGTTTGTACTTATCTCAAAGAGGCTATAAAGACTATAAGAAAACTTCATTTTGTTTATTTCTTCTCATCGTTTGTTTTCACCTTCATTGGTACTGAGTTATTGTATACTCTTTTGACAAATACGGAGGATTAGAGTTACTATTATTGGTAGTAGAGAGGACACACTTTCTGAAGAAGTTGTTGAGGCCCGAGCTAGGGGTAGGGGTAGAGCCCGAGTTAGAGGTCATTCTCGTGGAACAGCACTAGCCATAGGTTGTGGCCGTGGAGAAGCACCATTAAGGGGTCATGCTAGAGAGGTCTCTATAGAGTCGTAGATTGATGAATGAGAGGATCAGGTTCATACAGAGCCTAAAGTAGAAGCTCTACTTCAGGATATATATTTAGGGTGTTAATTATGCTTGAGGGCTTTACTCAGAGTGGTGGTGCAACCACCACACAACATGACTCTCAATCTAAATAGGGGGCTCACACATAAGAGCACCAAGAAGCTCCTATTATTCAGGATGCGGTGGACCAGCTACCGTTCGATCCCAAAGTTGAAAATGATCTTGCACAAGCAGTTGGAAGTGAAGGTGCACCATTAGTTATCTTACTGAGGATGAGCAACGTAGGTATTAGAGATTCCGAAAGGTGGACCGACCTCACCACTAATGTGGAAAAAGTGAGAATGCTCATGAGTTTTTGACTACATGCCTAGAGTTTCCAGAGGTTGTTGGATTAGATGATTCACATGGGGTTGAATATGCTACACTCTAGCTTCTTGGGCCAGCGAGAGAGTGGTGGAGGACATATTAAGGGGTTCTGCCACTTGGGAGAATTTTCTAGTGCCTTCCATGATCGTTTTCTCCCTTGGAGTGTGACAGAGGAGATATGCTTGAGGTTTGAGAATCTTTGACAAGACGATTGTCAAATCCGGGGAGCACCCCCCCATATGTGACCGGCGTCATCGTCATCACAGAGGACTCAGACAAGCCCTTAGCATTTGTCGTAACATCTCATCAGTTAAAATGCGGAAAAATTGTAACTTTTACATACTATGCAAAGTACACCTAGATTTCATACTTATATATAATGAGGTATAGATACAATTCTCACGTAGAAGTTTAATAGGGCTCCTCTTTTACGACATGAATAAAACATACATGCGTTATTCTAAGAACATATCTCACAATAAACCATCTAAAGAGTACGAGTTGGAATTAGCCAATAAAACGTCAGTATGACATATAGGCCTTAATACAATAAAATCTAAAGAATATAAAGGGAATAAAATAGTAACCTTGAAAACTACTAAAGTCTTGATAATCTAGAATACGAAAATATAGGATCCCCAAACATGAAGACCTACCAACACTTAAAGAAAGAGTTTCCAAGCTTCTTAAATCGACCTTCTTAATCTTCTATGGCCGAACCCTACAATTGTAGTAATACAAAGTAAGGGGTTAGTACGCCACGTGTACTAAGTATGAGTATATGCACATAAAGATTTAAAGACATGCATTAAAAGGACTATTTCTTGGAAAACATGCTAAGTCATATGAAAGTCTTCAATGCACATATCATAGAGCATATACAAGTTAAGGATTTCATCAACATGAAACATAATCATAATCAAAGACATATTATCATAGAGTCCTATTAACATTTCATATTCAATGGATCATATAAAAATAACATACAAAACACTTACCAATGATCCCCTCTAAAACCTACAAGTGCAATAATCATGTGAAGCCCCACAACCCCACATAACAAAGTAGACAAGATAGGAGACCATCAGTAAAGTTTTGCTTTATATAACTTGTAGTATAAGTAGTCATTATCTCATATAGAAATATAGACCAATAAAAAGGTCATCAACATCATGAATCATAATCATTTAACCTTTCTTGTTATCATAGTACACAAGAACAATCTCCTAGGACTTTCCTTATAGTAAACTTGTGCCATGTCTAGGTAGAGTCCCATACCCCTATTTATACTAAGTAGACTCCTCAAGTTACCCTAGTTAATGTACATTCACTCTTATATCATTTTTACTTGAGGGAACAATTTCCTTAAGCGACATTAGACCATGTGAGCTAAACATGGAATTCAGTGTCACAAAACCCCACACAAAAGAATATGGTCTACCGACCAAAGTAGAACCAAACATGACATAGCTTTCTAGGTGGATCCAATAGATAATATTCTTATGGTGGAAACATAGTTCAAGAACTAGAAAATATATTAGACACCCATAGTTCCATATTACATGGTAGCCTCTATCACATGAGAATCATTGTGAACCTACATTCTACTAGGGAAGGGACACTTCTCATACCTAGTTCATTTGTTGATAAGCTAAACTCCCTTTTCGAAAAACCTTCAAGTTATCATATGTTCATAAATCTTATCATAAGTCATAGGATCTTAACTACTTGTATAAACATAATCATAAGATCTTTAGAAATAGGATGAGAATTTCCTTTCATCACAACCCTTCATTTGCTAGATTAACATATCATAATCATAGTGTCTAAGGCATACAAGATAAACATGATCAAACATATTGACATAGTAACATCGTACATACTTCAATTGCATAGCAACATCATTTATAGGCTAACATAAAAAAAATAGAGTACTCACGACTTTTATAGACTTACCTATTGCTTCCAAAAACCTTCATCAAGAACTTCTGTTCAATTTACAACAATCGTCCAACAACATAGTGAAATACTCAATAACATAACCAATACCAACTCTTCAAGTCATATCCAAGACCAATTCGTAGTTAAGGATAAGGGAAAGGGTCATTAAAGAGTTCATTCAAGTGATAGTTCCAATCGAAACGTTTTCATATTATTAAGTGATAGATATAACCCAATCAAACCATTTATTTAGAGAAGGAACATGCTTCACATGAAAATCAAAAATTACAAACCAATTACCTAACAATACATACATAATCGACCATAAAAAATTGTTGTGTTTCATCATTAGTCATAAATCTTGAGTTGGAAAGAAAACCCGTTTGGTAGAGTAAGAACCCTAGATGTTTGAATTCTTGAAAGTCATCTTTGAAAGGACCTCTTGGGTAAAGGAATTGCAAGAGTGGAAAACCCATACCTTATTGATGAATATTTCACGAATTTGGATTGAGAAATTTGAAGTCTTCATCTTCTCTCTTTAGCTTTCTTGCTCATCAATGGAGTTTGGAAAAGAGAGCGTTCTCGAGAGAGATTAGAGGAATCTGATTGAAGTGTGTAATAAGTGGTCCAAAAATGACCAAGAATCATTATAAATTTATCCCATATACTCAAAAAAACCCTTAAATTAAATGGGTCTTTTTACGAAAATAAATTGACTTAAAAACGGTGCAGACGCATCAAGGAAGTGGCTGCGTGTAGCGGGGCCAATTCCAATTCTTTTTGTCTAAATTTTTGGTCGAGGCACTGAAATTTGTGGTAGCTCCACATCACCAAGCTGAGTCCAAATGCTTATTTTCAAAATTGACTAAGGTAGTGAGCCTTGTGTGGGCTGCATGTCGCTCAGTAGCTCTTTGATTCTTTATTCGTGTTGTCTGCCTACCCATGTTCGGGTCCTCCTCAAGGACCCTTCAAGGGTTCCTTGGAGAGTCGTAATAGGATGTTTAGACCCTCTATACTACTTTTTACATATCCAAAGTCTTTTTACTACTTTTAGACTTCAATTGACACTCTCAAACCTTCACTAAACATAGGAACGTTAACTAGTTCAAATTAGCTAGTTTACGGATGTCATGGTCTTTCTTTGACATTTAGTTGTAACCTTTTCTAAATGGACTTATTACATTACTATAGGTCTGTAAACATCATTCTGAACATTATTTAATAGATGAATCTCTAGTCTAAGTCATGGAACTTTCGGAGCGTTATGACGACTTATCTATTATAGAGTATGAGCCCTATTTTTGCAGTTGTCTAAGCACGCTTTGGCCATTATTCCAGATGAGATTGAGATGATTCGTATATTTATGAGGGGGCTGACTTTTTCTATCAAATCGGTTGTGTTTAGAGAATCTAGAGAGGGGGCTTCCTTTCAGTCCACTGTGAGCATCACCAAAGAGGCAGAATTCATAGAGATATAATAGTTTGGGGATCCTAAAAGGGCTTGTCTATCATGTCAGTTTCATGGTGTACAATCTTGAGGTAGGGAATCACATTTAGGAGTGGTTCATTTAAGCATCAAGGACCTTGTCATGCATATATGCCAACATTCAAGCGTTGTTAGATATCTTGGGGTTCTTATAGCCTGGGTTAGGGATTGTACAGTTCAGAACAGTGACCTACAGGGTGAGGCTATTTTAGTAGGTTTTCAGAGCCTGCACAGTAGTTCCCTGTTAAGATATTTTGCTTTACTTGTGGAAATCCCAATTACATAATGCGAAAGTGTACTTCCAAGAAGAGTCGTGGAGGACTCCAGCCTAATTTTTCATTTCACGATAGAAGACCGATACCACCGGGTGTAGGTCGACTTATAATTTAGTCAGGTAAATGTACTAGAGCTTCTAAAAGTGGTGCTGCAGCTCTGCAGAGTGGGGTAGAGGTACCACCCAACTGAGGTCATCGAGGGGCTAGTTTTATCCTTTCCTGGGGAGAACTGAGGAGGAGACCTTTAATGCTATTATTACAAGTATCATCCCAATATTCTATCGATCTGCACCTCTATTATTCATCCATGGTCTACATTCTCTTATGTGTCTACTTGTTTTGTTGTTGAATTTGATATGATATGCGATAGGATTATTGTACCAATTCATACTTTTTTCACCCTTGGGTGAGCCCTTAGTGCTGGAATGAGTGTATTGAACATGTCTTGTTTCTTTGGATGGTTATGAAATTTTGGTAGATTTGATCATTCTAGAGATGATAGATGTTGATGTTATCTTAGGTATGAATTGGCTTTCTCCTTATCATATTGTCGATTATTGTAATACTAAGACTATGAACTTATTGATAATTGCTGTTACAAGGGTTGAGTGAAAGGGTACTAGTGTCTCTTATCCTAGAAATGTTATCTCCTTTATCCGTGCTCAGATTTTGTTGGATAGAGGGTGTTAGTCTTACTTAGATTTTATTCGGGATACAAGTGTTGAACAACCTCCCATTGATTCTTTTGTTGTGGGTCAAGAGTTTCTCCATGTATTCCCTTTTCTTATCTTCTGGGTGTTCCTCCAGATAGGGATATTGATATTTCTATAGATTTGGAGTCAGACACTAAGCTAATTTCTGTTCTCCCTACCGTATGGCTCCAACAAAGTTGAGAGATTTGAAAGATTATCTTATTGTGTCACCTTAGATGCCCATGTGTTGTTTTTGAAAAAAAGGATGGGACTATGAGGATGTGTATTAATTATACAAAGTTGAACAAGGTAACTATGAACAAAAAGTATATGCTAAAGGGAGCATCATTGTTCTCTAATATTATTTTGAGGTCCATCTATCAAAAGTTGAAGATTACGACATCAAAATTCCCTTATACACCATTTCAGACTCGGTATGGCATTACGAGTTCCTGGTGATTTCATTTGGGTTGACTAGTTTCCATGCAACATTCATGAAGTTTATGAACGGGGTGTTCCAACCATACCTTCATTCGTTTGTGATTGTCTTCATCGATGACATTTTTGTCTACTCCAAGAGTGAGGAGAACTATGTTTGACACTTGAGGATTTACTTCAGAAGTTGAGAGAAGATAAGTTGTATGCCATGTTCTCAAAGTGTGAATTCAGGCTTAGTTTTGTGGAATTCTTGGACCACTTGGTGTCCGAGGAGGGTATTACATTAGATTCAACCAAGATTGAGGCAGTTAGAAGATGGGTGCGACCTACTTCTCATTTTGATATTTGGAGTTTTATGGGTTATCAATGGTTTATTGAATGTGAGGAGAGATTTCAAAAGCTCAAGACTTTGTTGACTTGGGCTATTGTGTTGACTCTACCTTAGAAGGGTGCAGACTTTATTGTGCATAGTAATTATTGAGGAGTCGTTTTGTTGATGCAGAAGGGGAAAGTGATTGCTTATGCTTCTTGTTTGTTGAAGACCCATTAGAAGAACTACCCTAGTAATGATTTAGAGTTGACGACTAAGGTATTTGTACTTAAGTTATGGCATCATTATTTGTATGGGTGATACGCTCAAACTTACTTCTCAAATAAGAGGTAAAGCGGCCGTATCAAGTAATGAACCCAACTAATGAGGTTGGGGTCGATCCCACGAGGAAAATAGTTCAGACTTAACTTTATTCTATTATTACTATTATTTAGTCAACTATTTCCTTAGAAAACAAAAGATAGAAAATGGGTTTTTTAACTCTAAATTAATGAAAATAATTAACTAAATTAAACTAAACAACTATCATATTCAAATCTCGGAGCTTAATCAATTAATAAAAGTAACTAGGGCTTAAGTATTTCCCACAGGTTCCTAACTTGATAATTCTAACTATAAGAATTCTTTTCTATTATCTTTCATGTAAAGTGATAAGTTATGTATCTCTAAATCCTTGGTACAGCATCTAGGAAATTTCACTCCGCACCTTGGTCCGGCTACGTGTGTTGCTATACTAACCCTTACCTTTACTTCATATTAATTATTTTATTCGATATTTGACTAAGTTATTACCTCGTACCAACCGACACTAGCCTATTAGATAGTGTACACTAAATCTATGTTGATAATTCTTTTCCTATTATCTACCTCCTTGGTCTGACAAGTAGCATTAAGGCGAGTTCTAACGTTGGCCATCCGTTAAAAAGACTTCTAAACGAAAGAATTATCAATACATGCAAGACACTATTCTAGAATTGCTATTTTAGTTGGATTTTACCTCATTATTCACCCATGGTTCCCACAACCCTAGTTATGGAGTTTACTTACCCATGGTCATAATCATACTATTTATATATTTAATATAAGAATTCATGGACTTACTTTAATGAGAAAGAATAAAATCTAGAAATTCACTTGATTAATTAACAAAAACACTAACAATCAATTCCAGAAAAAGTGTATCGATTAGTGAAATTAATTCTTTAATACTTGAACAAGAGAACTAAAAATTATCGAAATGTCTCACAATAAGTCTAACAGTCTAACTCCAAAAACAAAGTTTTTCGAACTATTTATAATTAAAAAACCAAATAAAAGAAGGATTCTAATTACTGAAAATTTGTCAAAACGCGTCTGAGTCGTGATGGACCGTCGTGGTCACGATGGGCTGTCATGGCCTCCGTCGGCCCATACTTCACAAATTCTTCTGCTACTTTCTTCAGTACCCTCAACGAACAGGTATGACGGACATTTCCAAGCACTATGTTCCGTTGAGGTTCTCCATTCAATAATTTTTGACTTCTTGGAATTTGGGTACTAGGACTACTCTCTGATCATTACGATGAACCAGCAGAACAGACCGTCGTGGCTATGACGGTCCATCATGGACTTCCGTAATCCCACGCTAGGTCAGACTTCCCCATCTTCCTTCATCAACTTCTCTCCTCGCTACAATACCACATACGGACCGTCACGGACTCGAGGTACCGTCATAAGCTTCGTAAGTGGTCTCTTTTGTGTTTCTTGCTCAAAAACTTCCGCGTTCATCTTTGGACAGATTTTCTGCAAATAAGGAGCAACTTACATAAAAATCAATACAAAAAGGCTTTTGGACACACACTAAACTTAAGGAAAAAACATTAACAGTACCATGAAACCACGGTACATCAACACTCTCAACTTAAATTCGTTGTTTGTCCTCAAGCGGCGCACTATGACTCACTACAAAATCTTTGAACAGAAGTATCCATATTTTAGCTGTCGCAATCATTTGGCTATCAATACCAATCATTCTCATCATGTTTATGCATGTTATCACTATTAGGATTGAATTATGTTGAACCAGACCATGACACAGACTCACCACGCAGTGACACCTATCCTCTTCAATTTCTCACTGAGGTGCTAATATTTCCGGTATTGCAACTAGTGTCCTCACTTCAAAACAACATCCTCATTTTTCAGACAATGGCTTCAGTTTGAGTATAAGAATTTCTTTTCAACACTCACTCTCAGAAAAAATTCACAACTCATTCATACATATTGCCATAAGTCTGCCCTTATTTTCACTACTTTAAGTTCGCCATACAACTCTTATGATCACGATAGGACCTTCTTAGCTTGTAACATAGGCTCAAGGTCAGGTAGGGTATATTTAAGTATACTTTAGTGACTTGTTGCCCTCCTTGACATTTCGGCTAAACGTACCACCTTTTTATCGTTTTATTTCGCCCAATTTCTCAATTTTCTTTTTATCTTGCTGTTTTCCCTTTCTTATCCTTATATGTAAGTGACTTTTTTTTAGTCACTTCTGTTTTGTTCTTTCTTTCTCTTAATTCTTTCAACCCCACTTTCCGTAGTATTCCTTATAACAGCCACCGCCAACTCATGACTTTGCCATAAGTCAAGGTTCATTATACGCACGGTTGGTTCAGGGCCACGACAAGGTTGTTTTCTGCATTAGCCACCCTCAACTTATGCTTTTGGCATAAACTAAGGTGCACATGTCCAAGGAGGGACCAGGTCCAACACATTGTTCCCACAGAAGATCAATTGGGGTAAAAAAGAAAGATCTGTTTTTAGGCCCAAATCATTTGGATCAATACGGGATTAATTTCATCTGGTTTTCTGTTATGTATATATGTATATATGTGTATATATATATATAAATATATATATATATATATATATATATATAATATATATATATATATATATATATATATATATTTTTTATTTTTTTATGCTCAAGATTGACTATTTCGAACAAAGGCCTATGATCGTTTCCTAATTGTTCATTTTGGCTTACTTTTAGCAAAACTTACCAAGCAAGTACTAGCTCAGTCTCAATGGTGGATCCTTCGAATTTTCCTCACACTCACTTGACATTTATAACATTCCCAGATTATTATACACCTACTTCGAGTCTTAGATTCAAGATCATGCAATAGTGTATCTCTATGTCATATTTAGAGCCACACAATTATCAGTTGCTATGCCTAGTCATGCATCATTTTCGTATGGGGATATCATATTTGTTTTATCCATCATGCTTCACAGTTATACTATGTACACAAGATATAACATGCTGGTTCAACATTAAAAGTAATCAGTCTTTTAAGGAAAAAAGAACACAGGCAAGAAAACCCCAAAAGAGGATCGTGAATTAGGCTAATCAGACTTCACCCTAGCACTCACTTTCCATTTACCCCACCCCCAACAAAAAGATATGAAATTGTCCCCAATGCATAAAAAAACTGAAATATGAGAGTGGTAGGTGAAGCAAACGTTAGAAGCAAAGTACTAGCGATCAGCAAGCTGGTCGCTCTGGTCCCCGGAACCCACTACCACTGTAATCTGGACACCCTCAATAGTGTCCTCATCATCAGTAACACTATTAGTTGTGCCTCCCGCTGTCTCCACATATCTGGAGCTAGATGCCCCAGCAGCTGACTCTACAGCCCTAGGCTTACGTGCTTCCTCATCGCAATCGAGGCTCTCCTCACAACCTCCATCTCACGGCACTCATTCTTTCTTGTCCTAGCCTCATCCTCATCTCGACCCCTGCGTCCTTGGCATGCTCTCGAGGGGGAAATGGTGGAATCTCAGAAGTGGCGAATAAAGCAGCCAACACCGTGTCCTCAGCAGGCTATGCAGAAGGGGCCTTAGACTCAGACACCCTAGCCTCTAGGATCATATCAAGATCTTCTCGCAAACTCTCAACCACATCCTAAAGGGTCGACACGTCCACTGGAGGGGCTGGATGGGCTAGTATCCGCAACTCAAAAGAGTCTAAGCACTGATGAACTTCCGCGATCTTCCTCTCCGTGTGCTGTGCCATCTTACGCTCCAAGCGCTCCTCCGCCTCAGCAATAGAACTCTGCATCCAAGGCTGGATGTGATGTAAAAGTGTGGACATCTGAGCCTCTAGTTTCTGGACCCTAGCAAACGGGACCAGAGCCACAGAAGGGGCTGAGTAAGAGGAGCTTGGGGCAGTGCTACTACTCTTGATAGACTCAACAGGGGTAGTGTCAGTGGTTGCTAAGTATCCTCCGTAGCCGTTCGAGCGTGTGCTACAGTATCAGCCATATTCTCACCAAGTGGAGGCACCTTTAGACGGGGCCCTCTGCATGGAGCTAACTCATTGGCCTCATCCCTGATGAGTCCGATATCAACATTGTCCTGCGGAGTCTTGAGCTGATCAATGTGCCAGATGGGCACACCTGCGGACCTCCATAATGAAAATATCATGCATGGAAAAAGGTAAGTAGTGTTGACCTTGAAAGCCCTCTTGTACATGACCGCCTGAAAAAGCCAAGCAAAGTCATCCTCAAACTCGTCCGTCATCGCTGCCATCAGAATTACGCGATCCCATGTAACTATATTATCTGCAGCTGTGGGGGAGAGGTAGTGGCGGACAATCAATAATAGAAACTTAGCTATGATGGTCAAGTTAGCCTTCTAGATGACTCCCTTCGGCTCCATTACCCAGTCGGCAGCCTCTCCATCAATTGATAAGTGTTGGTCTATCCATCTCTTGGTGGTCTCTCTCAGCGATGGCTCACACAAGAATTAACCCTCTTTAACAATTTTCCACCAGTAGTCGAACTCGGCGGTGAGAGGGGTCCTGGTGGTATCAACATCCTCGTCGTACAGATGCCGGCGGATTGCTGGCAGAGAGATGTCGACCTGTATTCCATGTACCCTTACGTGCTCAACTGGGGCTTGTTTGGTGGGGGCAGCCTGCCTATCGATATGTGATCGGAGAGTAGCCACATAATAGGTTTAAAAATCTCGTACCAACTCCTCATTGTAGAGGCCCAAAGAACGAGTCGTCCACTCTAGCCGATGTCTGGTCAAGAGAGTGTGAATATCTGGCATGGCGGGGAGACTTCCCGTAAGGACCTGCCTCTCTAGTGTAAGGGTCCGTGTCATGACGCCTTTATCATTTAAAAACTTGGCATCTAAATACACTTGATAATGCCCGTCGACACACCACCATTTGGGCTGGTCGACAACCAGGGCGGGAACTCCAGTCGGTGAACTTGGAGTGGAATCAGGACTGTCAGCCTAATCAGACGAGGAAGACTTTGCAATCGTGGCGAGTGCAGAGACTTCTGCGAACCCGGAGGCTTCCTACGACCACAAAACTTCTGAGGAACCAGACGCCCCTTCTTCTTGTGTAGCTAACCCAAAAGGTGTGCCAGTCAGTGTGCGCTCCTCATCAGACTAGGAGGCAGTGACTACGCTGGATACCATCTTTTTTGGCGTAGCTCTGGTTGCATGTGCAGCTCGTGCCGGAGTGGCAGTGACTAGGGGAACGTACTCGGGATCATGCTCATCATCAGAGCCTATAACCAGTCGGGCAGACGGGGCGACAGACTTTGAATGCCCATGTGCGTAAACTCAATCTTGTTTCGGTGCCATTGAAGATAGTACCTGTAAAGAATCATTATTAGTACTAGAAGGAGCAAAGAAGACAAGCAAAAATAAGAAAAAATACACATAAGAGAAAAGTTGTAATGACATCTCTGTAGTAGCAGCGAAACATAACGGAATAGGTGACGACCCGTCATGAGTATGAAGGACCATCATGTCTTAATTCAACAATGTTTATTTTGATACCCTTAGAAGGAAAGTCTCTGATAGTTATGACGGATAAGCAGGACGGACCATCGTGATAATAATGGTCCGTCATCAATGTTCATCGTGGGGCACTTAGAAAAAGTATAGAGACCCTTATGAGAGGGGTCTCTGACCGTCATCATGGTTGTGCATGATGGAACCTCGAGGGTATGATGGTTCGTTGTCGATGTCCGTCGTGGGGCACTTTGAAAATGTATGGAGACCCTTAGGAGAGAGGTCTCTGAAAACCATGACGGTTGTGCAGGATGAACCATCGTGGGTACAACGGTCCGTCTTTGGGGTCTCGTCATGTCATTAAGTGACAGAACTAAGGATGCCATAATCATCCCTTGTGACTTAAACGGAATACTTGATATTAACCTACATGTTTCCAACCCAAATACCTAGCAAACTAGCAATGCTAAAACACCAATTTCTCGAGTTTTAACAAGGCAATTCGAGGGACTCTCAACCTAGCTCAGACAAAATTGGATCAAAAAGCAAAGACCCACAAAAAAGAAATAGACCAATAGTAATTGAAAAACAAAAATGCAGTGTAAATGGGTAGATATCAGAGACACATACGTGAGAAGAGGAGAAAAACAAGCAAGTGACGCACTCAGCTATCAAGAGCAGAAACATAGCAGCAAACTCCGACCAGTAGAAAGGAGATTTTGGGATTTGGGGAGTTGGGGAAGTGATGTGGATTAGTTGATAGAAAAGAGGATGAGAAAGGCAGGAAGTTGGAAAGGGATGAAATGGGAGAAAAAGGGAAAGAAACGGTTTAAATGAAGAGGTGGGGAGTTTAAAAGGTTGAAAACTTTTAAAATTCCCCAGCCGGGTCGGGTCGGGTTGCTGGTTAATGATACAAGTTCGTCAAGGGTTCCGTCACGGATGCCCTAATTTTGAAAATAAAGGAAAAACGTACCTGGCACGACGGATTCATGCAAAGATCCATCGCAAGTGTGACGGTCCGTCGATGTATCCGTCAGTGAATTTTGTGGAGTAATTTTCTGCTGAATTTCTTGGTGATGTGCTACCTGCAAATTTAAAACCCATTAGTAAAAATGCTACGATTACTAGAAAGAAAACAATAGTTGGGTTAGACGATACGTATTGGGTTGCCTCCCAACCAGTGCCTGATTAAATGTCGCGGCACGACTGAATACACGTTATTACTCAGACTTCATAAAGATGTATGCCTCGATCAATTCATTCACCGATTCAGCATGCCCGAAATAAATTTTGATTCATTGCCCATTCACTAACCGCACACCCTCCTTGGTTTCCAACTTAACAGCTGCATGAGGGAATAGTTGGGTAATCAAGTAAGGGCCAGTCCATTTGGACTTGAGCTTGCCCAGAATCAAGCGCAACCTAGAATTGTTTAAAAGCACCAAATCCCCAACCATAAACTCTCGTTTTTCAATTTTTAGGTCATGGTACTTATTCATCTTTTCTTTGTAGGATATAGCAGATACCGATTGGACCTCACCACTCTGCCTCATGGGCCTACAAATGTTGAAGGTTACTTCTTCATTGTTCTACCGAAATTTTGATCTGCCCCTTTTCCATATCATCTAAGGCTCTACCCGTAGCAAGGAATAGTCTGCCAAGAATAAGAGGCACTTCAAAATTGACTTCACAATCAAGAATAACAAAATCTGCTGGAAATATGAAGCGACTCCAATTTTACTAGAACATCGTGGAGTATCCCTATAGGCCTTTTTACTGTTCGATCAGATATCAGTAGCCGCATCGCAGTGGCCTTTGGATCACCCAAACCCAACTTCGTGTAAATCGAGAGGGGCATGACATTTATGCTTGCCCCCAGATTACATAATGCATTCGCAAAATGTAATGACCCGATTGTACAAGGAATAGTGAACGCACCCGAAACTTATTTCTTTTGTACTAGAGATCTTGTAGCAATAGCACTACAATGCTGCATTCTATCATCATCCTCAAAAGTGACCGATCTTTTCTTTGTAACCAGATCTTTCATTAACTTAGCATAACCGGGCATTTGTTCTAAAGCTTCTACCAAAAGGACATTGATAGAAAGTTGCTTCAACACTGTTGTAAAACGCCGATATTACCATCCTCAGTCTTTTTCACTAATCTCTGAGGAAAGGGGGGTGGTGGTCTAGGCATGGAAGTATCCTTTTTAGGCACTTCAACATCTTTTCCAGTGTGATATTCTACTTCACCACTAACCTATACAACATTATCATTATCTTTTATCTCCTTTTCCTCATTAGACGGCAAAGGCGGGTCAAAGGTTTGCTTACCACCCCGAGTAGTGATTGCCATTCAGTATTCAGACTTAACTTTATTCTATTATTACTATTATTTAGTCAACTATTTCCTTAGAAAACAAAAGGCAGAAAAGGGTTTTTTTTAACTCCAAATTTATGAAAATAATTAACTTAATTAAAGTAAACAACTAACAGATTCAAATCTAGGAGCTAAATCAATTAAATAAAGTAACTAGGGCTTAAGTGTTCCCCACAGGTTCCTAACTTGATAATTCTAACTATAACAATTCTTTCCTAGTATCTTGCATGTAAAGTGATAAGTTATGTATCTCTAAATCCTTGGTCTGGAATCTAGAAAGTTTAACCCCCCACCTTGGTCCGGCTACGTGTGTTTCTATACTAACCCTTACCTTTAATTCATATTAAGTATCGTATTCGATATTTGACTAAGTTATTACCTCGTACCAATCAACACTAGCCTATTAGATAGTGTACACTAAATCTATGTTGATAATTCTTTTCCTATTATCTACCTTCTTGGTCCGGTAAGTAGCATTAAGGAAAGTTCTAACGTTTGCCATCCATTAAATAACAACTATCGCTCCAATATTTAGATGGCTTCATATGAGGCGTTGGATGGCAGCTAGTGTAGATCTCCGATCGGTTGGTTTGATTTGGCAGATCTTTGGATACAAACTTGCTTACAGATCCTATGGAGCAAGTTCGTATGATTAAGTATAGATTGTTGACAGCCCACAGACGATGGAAGAGTTCGGCAAACCGGAGAGTTACAACCTTAGTATTTATGGAGGGGGATAATGTTTGGCTCCGAATATCACCCATGAAGGCTTTGATGAGGTTCTGAAAGATGGGAATGCTTAGACCTAGATTCATTGGACCTTTTGAGATTTTGAGCCGATGGGAGAGGTGGTCTATAATTTTGCCTTTCCACCTAGTTTGTCGGCAGCTAATACTCGTTTCCATGTATCTATTATATAGAAGTATATTCTGGATGAATATCATGTGATTTCACTTGATTTTGTGGAGCTGGTTCAAGCCTTGATACTTTAGGAGGAGCATACAACTATACATGATAGGTAGGTTCGATAGATTAGGACAAAGGAGATTGCTTCAGTGAAGGTATAGTGGAAGAACCGATTTGTAGAAGAGGCAACTTGGGAGATGGAGCCTAACATGCCTGCTAGATATTGTCAATTGTTTTAAGCTCTATGTACTTTTTTTCACCATATGTTCAAAGACGAACATGATTATATCATGGTGGATGATGTAACTACCCGGACCCGAAAGGTCATTTTTTATAATTTTGAATAGTCATTGTACTATAGTTAATTAATTTTTTGACAATTTTGTTATTTTTAATGATAGTGAAATAATAAAATAAGTTATTAGGAATTATTAGTTTTAATACATAATTAATTTAGAAAAAAATAAAGAGGAGCGAAAAGAAAACTAACATGCGGCATGCGTTAAGCGAAGAACAAGAGTGCAAGTATACTAAAATTCTGTGAATGGGCATTTCTGCTTTTTAATTGCATCTAAAATCAATATATAGATATATGCATTGTTTTATTAAGTTTAAATTCTTGTAATCAAATTATTTTTTTTTGTGGGAAGGGAATAAATTTGATCTTCTAGAAAATTGTTGGTTTTCAAATTGATGGGAAAATATTTATGGGTTACCGTTGACAAATTGTAGTGAAAGTAACCAATAGTTATTATTATTATATACTTATAACGGTTGTCTTAAATTAAAGTGGTAATAAGGAAGGCTTATGGTGTTGCTGCATTGTTCTGACGGCTTTGAACATGTAAGGGACAAGTGACAATGTTAATTCTGTGATCATTATTATATTCCTTTATGCTTTGTTGTCAAATTTTGAGGATGATGGCTATGGATAGTAAGTGGCTAGGATTAAAGAAGAAAGTGAAAGATAATAAAATAAAATTATTAGATAGAAGTATTGGTTGAGAGAATATGCATATTGTTGTACGTTTGTACAGTGATATTCAAGAAATTTAAGGCAATAGTGGGGGTTTATGTATTTTTCCGTGGTGGCCAATGATTGGTCATAATGCGCATATCACTGGTTGCGATGACGGGTGTCGGAAAGAAGAAAAGTGCAATTCTTTAACGTTACAGTTCGAAGTCATTCAGGTGTAATTTTCATACTTTTGGCTATTATATTATGATTTAAAATTGAATTATTGGTGTGTATACTTAAATATTAGAAAAATAGTATTTGTCAGTATCATTTGAAATATGATATTGGGAACATTGGGATTTAACCCTAGACTTGAAATATGAAAAATTTAATAGTTTAAACGTTAGTTTGCATGAGAAATTACGAACTTGATAATAATGTGGGTGTTGTTAGTTACAAAACCTTATTATGAATATAGATTGGAATAGATTGCATCGATTTAGAAACTTCACGAAAAGGGAAGGGGTAAGTCCCATAGTGATTATTCGATTGGCTAAGGCAAGCGGGTTTCTAAACTCTTGTTAAGCCTATGAAATTTGTGTAGTTCCTTGTTTGATGTTTGAGAATTATTTGGAGGCTTATTGCTTATGTGTTCATGTTAAATTACAGTTCCATTTTTGTGAATTGTGCCCTGTTATCAAAATGGTTATCTGCTCATTATTTGTTTGAACATGTCATTTGCATTGGTTTTGAGACATGCTTGTGATAAGTCTTATATGATAAGAGGATGTACCATTTCGAAAGACGTATCTTGCGCCGCGATGGATATTATATTTTTTTGAGAAATATATTACGCTCCACGATGGTTAATATATATCGAGGCTCGTATCACACGCTACTATAGATGCATCATCATATATGTCCTTTATGGTTCCCAGACTGAGAGACAACGGTTTTGTATCATTAGGGCGGACATTCATTACTATACTTGACATTTCATTTCATGGCATTACAAATTTTTATTATTGATGAACTTGAACTTGTGTGTTGTTGATCTTTTGAGTTTTTTTCGGGGAAACCTATAATCAATTAGGTTGGGCTCCTTTATGCAGGTTTTAGTGTAGAGGTTCAGATTGGATGTGAAGATTACTCGTATTTCGTTTCCTTAGCTTGTGTTTAGAGGTTTGGTCGTTGAGTACCATGTGGTTTGATATTTACCCCTTGGTTCTACAAATTTTTGTTGGTTATGAGTCCGGATCTTCGTGATACCTTCTATTCTCTTCATTTCAGAAGCTTTCTGTGGAGATTTTGAGATATTTATTTTCATCTTAATAAACCATCTTACTCCTATTTATGATTTTTTAACATTGAAAGAAAACGCCATTTGATACTTGCGTACATTATTTCAATTCTAGTATCTACATTAGAGGCTTGTGCATATGACAACAAGGATTTAGGGATTGAATTAAGTTTATTTGTTTTCTGTATTAGTAATTGTTATTTGACTTTTGTTTTACACCTTCACTTTATCAAAATTATTCGGTTTAGGTTGATTTGTCTTGGTAACATAAGACGAGTGAAATCACATCCACTTTTTGGTTGTGACAAGTGCTTCGATATTTCAAAGTCATAAATGATTATAACAATGACAAGAATTCAACGCAAGTTCATTCTAGTGAGTATTCCAATAAGGCAACACCTAGAAAGAGGCGTTCTTAAAGAACTAAGTTCCTCTTGCAACTTTTACAAGAAGAATTTTCCACTAAGGAAGCTCTATGAGGACACCAAAACTCTCTGAAATAAGAGAGGGCATTGTCTAAGTGTAAAAAAGAAACTTGTTCATTTTGTTCATCCTTTTGGCTCTCACAGTCATCATCAAAGTCAACCTTTCCTCAAATTTAACCTCTCGTGTGTGCCAATCAATCATCATGTGGTGTTAAAGAAGATTCTTATGTCATTCATAACCCTACGTTTGATAGATGATAGTTGCATTTACCATGTTTTATATCTTACGTTTTCTAACTCATTTATCTCATGTTTAAGTTTGGTCATTTCATATCACGAGAAGGTCTTTTTAGCATGAATTTCATATTTTATGCATTTTTATCATACATGTTACATGGTTGCACTAACCCAACTCATTCATACATTCTGCTTAATGTTGGGTCAGGCATTGCAAGTTCGTATGTCAGTAGCTAGGATCCTTTTCATATTGTCCAGTCTTCATGTTCTAAGTACCGAGCCTTCCTTTCATTATAACTTTAGACTTTAAGTATTGTAAGTGATGTATGGGTTTTGTCTCTTTGTAGTAGATGGCTTTGAGTCATTGTTAGATTTCCATTTCATTTTACAAAACTCTTGTGTTTTTAAACAGTCATGTAAATTCTCATAAACTGTTACATTCTTGTATAATATATTCTAAGTGGTTTGTGTAGCGACTCTGTGGTCCTATACGACATGTTACATTTACGTTCTACCTCGTGTCATGACAAATTTGGTAATTTTACCACAAGGTTTAGATACGTCCTAGGAAGCCTCATGAGTGATGTAAAATATATTCTTGTTCATGAGTTTGAAGAGCGACACACTTATGAATGAGACTTCATAAGATGTTTGGGAAGTTGCATTTATTTTATTAGTCTAAGTTGTGCAATAAAATGTAACTCTATATGTCCTTTCTCCTTATCCTAATTAGATGATTTTCAGGATACGGACCCTTAAAGAGCTTATGTTTGGAGGAACATAAATTAGAATATAGAATCAGAATCTCCTCCTTAGGCTCCTCAAGTACTGGTCGATCCTTTGGCGGAGTAAGTGACTAATGCATAGTCTAAAGTTTCTTTTCAAGTGTTAAATAAATCCATGAGAGCCCAAACGAATAGAGAGGTTGTGGTCCCCATGACCAAATATTGGTACGACGAGATCTAGAGTGGGGGATTTCTACATAATGAATCATGTGTAGTTTTATTTTAGTAAGGTTTGGGATGTCCCTGAAGAGTTCAATGATGAAGTATATAAGGTGTTGATGATCATGTGATTGACTGTGGAGGAAAATATAGAATTGTCCACTTATCCTCTTAAGTTGTTTCTCTAATATAGTTCAACTAATGGAATTAAGGGAGGGCGGAAGACACGGTCCTCTAAATTCGTAAAAATTCAATGTTTCATTCATTGATAAGTTCTTTACCATCAATATGAGAGAGGAAAAGGTGTTAGAATTAATCAACATTCATCAAGGAAACATGATTGTAAATAAATATGGTTTGAAATTCACACAATTATCTAAGTATGCTCATACAATGATTGTCGACCTTACGACAATGATGAGTAGGTTTTTTTTAAAGCATTTCAAAAATGGTGGTTAAGGAATATCGTACCACCATGTTTATCAATGATATCGACATTAATCATATGATGTTTCATGCTCAACAAATAGAACCGGATAAATATAGAGAAAGATTTAGTGAGACAAAGAAGGAAAGGACCGGTAATGGTAAGATCTTACTCTCAAGTTTCGATGGCATGGTCGTTCAAAATTCTGATAGAAGTTTGCTAGTCAAAGTTCCTCCAACATTCCTCATAAGTTCATTAAAGATAAGGTGTTTAACCCGAAGCCTCAATGAGGGAATGGTGGTTGATCTTTATTGTCTACTTCTACAAAGTGGAGGGAAAATTCTTAGCAAGCACATATTTTTTCTTATGTTGTTGTAAGAATGGTCATAAAATAAGGGATTATCTACCAGTTATGGCTGAGGGAATAGAAGGTAAGAAGCTCCTCCATGTGGTTCGCGTTCAAGTGATCCAATGCAAAACTAATTCTATGCAGTTCAAACTCGTCATGAGCATGATTGTTCTCCCGATGTGGTTAGCGGTATGTTGAAAGTCTTCCAACTTGATGTTTATGCTTGACTTTACCATGGTTATACCTTGTCTTTTTTGATGCCATATGGGGCTATGAGGTTTGATATTCTTCCAAATGTGTTGTTAAATAGTTTTTTATTTCTCCACTCCACTTCTTGATTTTGTTGTGGCTAAGTGTCCCGTCTTATTGTTTCATAGAGTACTCATGTTTATCTTGTAATGCTTGATATGATAGATTTTTATATCATACTTTTTATGGATTGGCTTCATTAACTTTGTGCTTCTATAGATTATAAACCTGAGTAGTCAAGTTTTAGTTTCCAAATGAACCTATCCTAGAGAGGAAACGGGAATATTCTATGCCTAAGAGTTTGTTTTTCTCTTGTCTAAAGCTAGAAAGATGATTTAAAAGGGTTCCATATACCATCTTGTTTGGTTTAGGGATATGGATTTCGTATCCCTTATAGTTGAGTTGGTCTCTGTTGTATCCAAAAGTATTTCTCAATGATCTACACTAGGTGTTCTTCCTAAAAGAAAATAGCATACGTTAATGACCCTCTCCAAGATATGCGACCTTATTCTACTCCTCCTTATCGTATGGCTCTAGAAGAACATAAGAAATTAATGGGGCACTTGAAAGGTTTGTTGGATAAGGGTTTCATTTGACCTGGTATCTCCCCATGATTTCTCTAGTTTTGTTTGTTCAAAGGAAAAATTGATCACTCTGTTTATTGACTACCGATAATTGAACAAGGTTACTGTTAAGAAAACATACCCTCCCTCAAGAATAGATGACATGTTCAATTAACTTCAAGGAGCAAGTTACTTCGACAAGATTGACCTCTAGTCGGGGTATGACCAATTCAAAGTGAAGGAAGATGACATTGTGAATACGTATTTTCAAACTCAGTCTGGTCATTATGAGATTTTGGTAATTTCATTTGGTTTAACTAATGCTCTATTGGAATTTATGGATTTGAAGAATACGGTGTTAGAGAATATCGTTACATGATTGTGGTTCTGTTCATTTATGATATACTAATCTATTGAAGGAGTGAGAATGATCATATTAATCATTTAAGGATTGTGTTACATATTCTCAAGGACCAAAGACTCTTTACTTAGTTTACCAAATTAGAGTATTGGTTAAGGTCTTTGGCTTTTCTTGTTCATATAAAATCCGATGCTTTTTAATATTCGGATAAAAAAAATTGGCGACTCAAAAGGGTATTAAGGTAGATCAGAAAATTGATCATTCAAGAATTGGCCTAGACCTCTACCCCCCTATGGATAATAGAAGTTTCTTGGTTTTAGCTAGTTACCGTAGAAGATTTTTAGAAGGGGTTTCATCAATTTCATCTCCATTGACAAATGTGATTCGCACAATGAATTAGGGATACAAATGTTTAAATTAAACACAAGAAATAAAGATAAAAAAGAGATAAAAGGGAAGGAACAATTGGAGACTATAGGATGACTTCAGCCTATAACCTCCACTTACAATCCCTAAACAAGAACCTAATCAATATAAATATACTGACACGACAAAAAGAAATCACAGGCAACCTAATGGTTTATTAAACCTATATACCTCAATAGATTAATCTAAATAAAGCACCGAATCTTTTACGCAGATCTCAAGGAATTTGAATCTCCAAGCAAACCCCGTTCCTAAACAATGTTCAATAGAAACTTCACGAAGATCTCAAGTCTCTCAAAGGAGATCCAATTCATCGATAATTTATTTTTAAAATAGTCTACATAAAAGAAGACCTACACTAGCTATTTTTAATTTTAGGCTATTACATTGTACGAGGTCCAAAAGTGTCCTAAAGGGTAATTGATGAGCTTGGTCGGGCTCTGCTAATGAACTTGACGGGTCACCAACTAGGTCGGCTAGGTGACCCTTGTTGGAAGCACTCTGAAAAGTTCGTCGATCCGGGTAGTGCTCGCCTATTAACCTGATGAGTTACCGATTGACCTCCAGCTCATCGGTTGTTGCAGCTTCCCTTTAGCTCCCAGGAACTTAGGGTGATCTTGGGGCCCACGCCTAAGCCATTAGGCTAGTTGCTAAAGTGATCTAGCTCGCCTAATGAGGCAGCTTCTTTACTTGCTCTTCTTTGATTCGTTAGACCTCGCACAATCGAAGCTATCATCCAAACATGATATTACTAAATTAGGAGGTCCTTCCAAGCGCATATATTACTATTCAAGGCATGGAACGCCCTTTTTGTTAATAAAATAGAGATCAAGAACCTCTATATTTGTAAATAATCCTTCCATATTTTGAAGTTCCAAAACATGGCTTGGAGTGAATGTCCTTGAGAAATCTGCATTGCATCATTCTCCTTTTCATGAAAATAATTCATCCTCGAATCCAGACCATTAAATTAGAGGCAAACAAAATAACAGTAAGATCCTCATCGAATTAGAGTTATTATTAGCAATAAATATTGTATCACTGTGCCAAGGATGCACAAACTTAACATATGACCAATCATCAAAATGATTAAAAAGGGGATTGTAACCAATCGAAAAAAGATACTTACCTACTCAAGAGACCTCGAAAAAGAGGTAGAGTGAAGGAATCATTCAAGTTAGGCAACCACGCATATAAACCCTCATTGGTTACACATTTCAACAAGAACAATTCCAATTTCAAGTCAGGTAGCGCATGAACACCCTCATTCCTAAGTGCAGGGTCATAAAGAATGTTTACCCAAATTAAGATTGTACCCAATACACTAGCTAACGTCAAGAATGTAATTATTCTCAATTCATGGGAGGGGTCAATTTCCCCACACAAATTGGAAAATGTACCTAATTCAAGCATATAGTTTGAAGTAATAACACGAAGTTAGAATCAAAAGAAGGAAAAAAGTGTTACTACAATACTCATCACATTTTAGGCCAACATCGGGTTCAAATGGATAGATATTACATAGCATTGAGTCAAGAAGACTACAATTTTCCTTACTGATACTACTATTAACAGAAAATATGATACTCACACAAGCATGAGTATCATCATATGAAAATACATAATAAGGAAAGGCGTCATGCACACTGGGTCATCTAAGGTTAATATGAAAGATCACAAATAAGTTAGAGGATCCTACTACTGATTACATCATAAGAAGCAACACACAAAGATATAATTATGGATAATTGAGATAAACTTCACCTTATGTTGACAAATAACTCCAACCCTTGTAAGATGCAAAGGCAACAAGTTCATACTTAAAGCAAAAGTAAAGAAAGGGGTAAAGGAATCTAACCTTCCCCATGCATAAAATAGGTCCTAAATTTGATTATAAACCCTCAAGAAGGACTTTCCATCATAGGTAAAAGTGTCAACAAATTCATCAAATTAAGTCTGTCATCTCAACCAAACATCACTTCAAAAGTTCCACAATTCAAGTCATTGTCCTGGTCAAATGGAAAAAAATTCCATGATGTATCTAGTACAACCATTTTTGTGTGATTGACAGTCTTATCTTCTAAAGTCATATTCCACTAAAAGGTATGAGCATCATTATATGTACATAGGTAATAGATAAAGTTGTCTCGAAAACATTTTCATCTATGTTTTTCATAGGTATGTATACTAATAGATTGAAAATCATTTATCATACCATTAAGAATTGGAACACACACAGAAGAAGAGAGAATGGGGAAAAATACCAACTTTATTTTATGAATAATCCTCCCCAACAATAGTACTCTCATCTTCAAGGAAGAGATGTCCATCTTTTGAAGGACAATCTTCAAACTATAAAAAGTATGTATATCAAGAACTACACTATTGTCATGATTCACACCTATAGGTACTTTACTAGGAGTAATTTTATGATCTTCCAAAAAGATATTGTCCATAAAAAGGAATGATCAACAACTAGGGGAGAATTAAAACATGCAAGTTCACCCTAAAAAGAAATATATAGTTTATCAATGAAATGTTAAGCACATAATCCTTATGAGTAAAACAAGTGATATGATCTTCAACAAAATTTATGCTACAAAAGTCATTCCTATTCAAAATGATCAACATTGTAATTCGTATCACGAAATCGAGGTTCCATAATCAAATCTTCAGATTCCTCGATTTGAGAACTAAACTCAAATGCAAGTTGATCAAACAATTATCACATGATAATGAACCATCCCTATATGGATGGGTGTAGAAAAAAAGGTGGTCGCAAATAATTCTTACTAGAAAAATCAATCTAGTCATCAATAGGATCGACTAATGTATCCACTCTCTCAACATGCATATTATCAGCACATGGTAAACAAACACTATGTTCACATAAAGATAAGCTATCACCTACATTTTTTTCGTTTGCAATAGTTAAAGTGTTAAGTTTAGCTATTGTACAGTGAAGCTTACAAGAATGGTCTTATTTACCTTAGAGTGACACGCCTTTAGGAATGTTGGGACTCCCCAAATGTGTATCCATCACACCATCCATGGTAGGCTCTTTGTTGGGAACTCGTGTTACTCCATTCATCATGACTGTACCTTTATAAGAACCCTTACAAAGTGAAGTATAAATAAAAAGGTTATATTGACATTGTGGCAAACCTCTCACTTCACTCCACTAAACCTCTTTTTTCAACTATGAGGTTGCCACCTTACTATATTTTACATATCTCAATCTTTTATCTCTCATTTTTCACCTTTAAAGGAGAAAATAAATGTGTTTCCCGTTTATCCAAAACATACTTGGATCATTTTTTCTTGTTTGGAACCCTATGTTTAATATACCAATTGGTTCCTCAACATAAGTTACAAAATTAAATGAGTTTTACATCACACCAAGCCTCCTTATAGTATTTACCGCATGTGAAAGTGACATTTACAACTTTGATAACCTTACATCCCTCCATGGTGCATGGTTAATGGCTTGATATTCGGGGTAGCCTCAATTTGGCCACGATTTATGGAGTTATATACTTTTGATTGCACGAATTATCAAGGAAAATATCAATTCCTAAAGCTCAACTGATGTCAACCTTTACCTAAGAACTTGCCTTTTGGAGTTAACATTTTAATGCTTTGTGTACCCCCTTGGCACATAATTGAACCTCATAAGCCCTTTCAATTCTTCTCATGTCAATGGGTTGGTATTTCCATTGTGTTTTCCAATCTATCCCACATGTTTCCACCAACTCAATGCAAGACCTTCTAAGTGTTCAAGGGCATACATATATTTCTCAATGTCTTCCAAATATGAGTTTTAAAATTTCGCTCACATTACCACTCCCAATAAAGATACACCTCAGGATCACACTATCTTAGGGCTGGTGGGGGGGATCGGGTCAGCCCTCTCTGGCCCGCCACCAGCTCGAGAACGTGCTAACCGGACCCGGTCCAATAGAATCTCATGGTTTTGCGGTTAGGGGTTAGGGGGCCGTTAAGGGGCCAATTCACTAGTGATCCAGATCGACCCGGCTCAGGCCTGACCTGGCTTAACCGGCCGGTTTCACTGGATCCCCTACTGTTTTTCAATTTTTTTTAATTGAGTCTTTGCAAATCGTTGGGGAAATGGCTAGTCCCCCCCCCCCAACATATTTTTTTACTTTTTAACTTCCCCAACACCCCCTATCACCACCTACTTTTAATACTTTAATTTGAACCCTCAAGTTATCATAAATACACTCTAACCGAGATTTAATATTATAAATACCCCTCTATCCCTTACTATTTCTTACGAAATCATCTATTCTTATTTGTCTCATCTATTTTCTATATCCTTTCAAGTTTAAATCTTAATTCTTAAGTTTCAATCTTCAAGAATTGGTTTAATGTCTGCTATTAACGCACACGTTTGATACGTTCATTTTATAATTTTTGTATTTTATTTTTCGTCTTTTAGTTTTATATTATTATTATTATTTATATATTAAACTTTTTACATAATTAAATATGATTTCTAAAAGAATAATATCAGTAAAGGAAAAGAGAAAGAACAAGGTGTCATTTTTAAAATATTTAATTTTGGTAAAAAAAAAGTAGTAAAGAAATAAATAAGATTAAATGTGGTGGTACTTCATCTAAATCATTGTCTACAGTTATATTTAATAAAAATAAATCTACTTATGTTGATGATACTTTTTATGATATTGATTCAAATGTTCAACTCGATCATGAAAGTTTAGAATAATGTTATGGCAATATTAATCCTAATCTTCATGAAAATTCAGGTGAAGAAGTAGAGTTGCTTCTAGAGAAGAGGAATAATAAGATACACCTACTAGTCCGATGACACAAGTTCCAATAACACATTTAACAGAGAAAATTTATAGACTTATACCCTTTATACCTCCCACAAGGGAGAAGGTGAAATATCAGTTCCCTAAAACTTCTGTTGTATGGAAATTTATGACTTTTGATAAGGAAAAAATGTTGCTATTTGTAATAAGTGTATGCAACATTTTAAACATAGACAAGGGGGGGGTCAACGTGAGACGAGGGGCTTAAATAGACATTTGTTATATTATGTGCAGATTCAAGGTAAAGAAGCTAAATCATTAGTCGATAGAAAAAAAAGAATTCCTGTTAATGATTTTGATATTAGTGTTAATGAATCGGTAAGGGATTCTAATATAGCTCAAGGAACATTAGATCCTTCGAACCCGAATAATACAACGTAAATATAATAAGGAAAGAGATCACAAAAATTAATTGAAATAGTTTCTGTTTTTGGTTTGCTATATAGTTTTCCTTTAAATCCCGATTTTATTGCATATATTCAACAAACTTATAATCCTGCTTTTATAGGTTTTGCAAGAAACATTGTTAATCTGATTTTTTTGTATATCAAGGTAAACATTGTCAATATCTTAATTTTTTTAGCATATGAGATTGTAGAGTGTCTATAACTTTGGGAATGGGTTATAGTATTAATGGACATGATTATTTAACTATCATAGCACATTGGATTGATCCTAATTGGAATTTGCAAAAACGAATCTTAAGTTATAAAGAATATGTAGAGAATAAAACTAGTGCATATTTAGCTTTATATATTTTGAGTGTTTTAGATTATTACATATTTATAGATAAAGTAATGTCTGTCGCATTAGATAATGCATCTAATAATACAAACGCTGCTAGTATCTTAAAAGTTAGGTTATGCCCAATTGATGGTAAAACTTTTATGTTAGATGTGTTGCACATGTATTAATATATTTAGTTTTCATGCTAATAAAGCTTCTAGAATTAGGAAATTTAATGAGCGTTGTTTACTATGTGAATTGTCACCAAGAAAAATTCCAAAACATATTAAAGCAAGCTGGAATTCTTTTTACGAAATATTTTCAGCTGCTTACCAATATATAAGACCCATATAAATAATGTTTAATGCTCATAATGTTGACCCATTAGATAGAATTTGTGATGAAAATTGGGAAGAAACTAATGAGTTATTAGAATTTTTAAGACCTTCATATGATGCTACAACCATGTTTTGTGGAATTTATTATCCTACTATTTCATCAGTATTAATAAATATTTGTGTTCTTTTAATTAAATTTTTCTAAATATAAAAAATGCATAAATTTAGAGTTGCAATTGAAGGTATGATTAAAAAAAATTAATTTTTTTTTCTGTAATTTATTCAATTGCTACTTAAATTCGCCGTGATTATAAATTACGAGGTGTGAATGCACTTGTTGACACTTTTTATCATACTTTAGAAATTTTACTGAAAGATGTTCCAGCTTGTGAAACGTGTAAGCATAGCATAAAAGTAGAAGAAAAATTTTTGTAGTGAAAATATAGAACTATGGAAAATACTCGAGGAGAAGTTTGTCAAACTTCCAATCTTCAGAGTATAGCTCAAATTTCAACTTATATGCAAGGTGATTTTGTCTTAATTTACTAACCGTGATAATTTTAATTGTTAATCAATATTTAGAAGCAGTGGAAGAAAAAATTGGCAATGAAGATTTATTAGGATGGAGGAGCAGGCGGAGCGTTGCATTTTAAATTTTGAGCAAAATGAGGCATGATGTTCTAGCTATCCAAACTTCATCAGTTGCATCAGAGGCTTCTTTTAGTGAGGAAAGGTTCAAATTGGCGATCATAAACATTCATTTGCAGAAAAAAGTTTGGAAACATCAGTTTATTTTGATTATGGGTCAATGCCGAGACGAGGAATAATAATTTTCCAAAGTTAAACTCCAAACACGCAGCTAGCGTTCAAGCGGTTATTGAATATAGTGATTATGAATTAGAGTCACAAGAGTTTCTAGAAAGTTTGCGAACACCAGAGGATGTCAACATCAATATTATTCAACAATTAAAATTGAATTTTAAAGGTGAAAACATTTATTAGATTACATACGATAACTAACTGTAATGACCTGTTTAGTCGTTTTGAGCAGCAGATTTTATTCTGGAAAAACTGGCTGAGATGACGGACCCCACGACGGACCGTCATGGGCACGACGGACCGTCGAGGGGGTCTCGTTTCAAAACACTTAGAAATTCTGAAATTTGGGTACTTAAATTGACTCTCTGAACTTCGTAACGGAATGGTAGGACGGACCGTCGTGGGCAGGACGGACCGTCGTGGGCAGGACGGACCGTCGTGGGCACGACGGACCGTCACAGACCCTTTAATGGAATTGAGTCTCTGAACTCTGTGACGGAGCAGCAGGATGGACCGTCGCAGGCACGACGGGCCGTCACAGGTTGCGTAATCCCAGCTGGGTCGAATTTCTTTAAATGTTTTAAGGGACGTTTTTGACTATTCCTGCTTTAATTATAAAGTTAGTGGGTTAATGTTAATAAGTCTTATTACTTGGGGGTTAAAAGAGGTAACTTTGAGTTAATTAGTGGGTTATTATTGTCATCTTTAATACTTAATTATATGCTAATTAGGGTAAAAGAAAGAGGGTTTGAATAAGAAAAATAGAAAGAACAAAGTGAGAGAGAGGATTGAACGAGAAAGAGGAGAAATGAAGAGGAAACAAAGCTTTGGGAAATTTGCTTGCTTGATCACTAATCTTCCGTGGAGGTAGGTTATGGTTTTTATGCTATTCGTAGTAGACTCTTAGTAGCGAATGATATGTGTTGGTAATATTATCTCATCTTCTATATGCTTAATTGTATGCTTGCATGAATGTGATTATATAATTGTGATAAAATAAGCATGATGAAGTTATTGAATCATAAATCTTGGAAAACCCTAATCTCTTTGTTAATGATGATGCCTTGGTATAAGGGAAGACTTGATGAACTAAAATAATGAGGTTGATGATGCCTTGGTATAAAAGAAGGATTGATGAATTGATAGAATGAGATTAGTGGAGCGGGTGTTACGAACCGACACGTAGAATTAAGGGATCGGAGTGTCACGTTCCGACACATAGAATTAGGGGATCGGGTGTCACGAACCGACACGTAGAATTAGGGGATCGGGTGTCACGAACCGACACGTAGAAGTAGGGGATCGGGTGTCACGAACCGACACGTAGAATTAGGGGATCAGAGTGTCACGTTCCGACACATAGAATTAGGGGATCGGGTGTCACGAACCGACACGTAAAATTAGGGGATCGGAGTGTCACGTTCCGACACATAGTAGTAGGGGATCAGAGTGTCACATACCGACACAAGAGGAATAAAGATAATGAATCTTGAAAGATGCTAATATACTCAATCTAATGAACCTAATTCCCAAATGAGTATGGTGTTGAGGCTTGAGTCCTCATGTGTGAACTTGGCGGTACTTATTAATGATTACAGTACTTGTTGTTGCTACATGTTGAGTATTATAGTTGATTTTATGATATTATTTGATATATATTGTTTTCTACTTGGAGTTGGCCGATGATACCTACTCAGTACTTGTGTTTGTACTGACCCTCTACTTTTATGTTTTCTTCCTTGTTATTTGTGGAGTGCAGCAAACGGACCGTCGTCTTCAACTCAATCGCAATTGTAGCCAGTCTTCGTCACACCGGATCTTCAGGGTGAGCTAATGCTTCTAGCTTAGACTGGATCTTCTTCCTCATGTCTTGATGCCTTGAAGTTCCGGCATGGACTAGTTTTTACTTGTTTTAGCTTCTTAGAATACTCTTAGTTTAGTAATTTGATCATAGATGTTCTTGTGGTGATGACTTCCAGATTTTGGGGAATAATAGATGTTGAATTTTAGAAGTTATTGAATTGGTTTTTATTAATGAGTTTAAGTCTTCTGCATTTACTTTCTGTTGATATTATATTGAAATGTTAGGGTTTAGATTGGTTGGTTCGCTCACATAGGAGGGTAAGTGTGGGTGCCAATCGCGGCTCGGTTTTGGGTCGTGACAAACTTGGTATCAGAGCATTAGGTTCGTTGGTCTCATCACACAAGAACGAGTCTAGTATAGTCTTAAGGAACGGTAGGGGGACGCCTTTACCTTTATTTGAGAAGCTATAAGACTTTAGGAAAATTCCATTCTTTCTTTCTTTCTTTCGTGCTATTACTTGGATCCTATTGGTATCTAGGTGATACAAATTGGTATCTGACCATCTTCACTCTATTTCACAGATGGTTAGAACTAGAGCAACGACTTCACCAACGCCGACACCGGCAAGGCAAGAAGCGTCTGAGCCAGCCACTGGGGCTGTAGCTCGAAGAGGAGTAGCGGCAAGAGGCCGTGGAAGAGGTCGTGGGAGGACGTTCTCTAGAGGAAGAGGACAAGCACCTAGCCCATTTGGTATTAGGGCGGTGACTCCTCCACCAACTGAGGAAGTGATAAGAGAGGGTGAGGAAGGGGAAGATGAGCAAGTGCAGAATGAGGAATTGCCACCCCAACCTACCCCAGAAGTGATCAATCAGGTTCTAGCTTATCTTAGCGGGTTATCTGATCAGGGCCAGACACCTCCAGTGTTTTTTGCACCAGCACCTCAGGTTCCGGAGGTACAACATGCAGCCACTATGTCTACCCGCATGGATGCCTCATTGGAAATAGGCACGTTTCCTCGTCTGACTACAAGGCCTATAATGACAAATGATCAGCATGAAATTTTCAGTAAGTTCTTGAAATTGAAACCTCTAGTCATCAAGGGTGCTGAATCTGAGGATGCCTATGATTTTCTAGTTGACTGTCATGAGCTACTACACAAGATGGGTATAGTAGAACGGTTTGGTGTTGAGTTTATGACTTATCAGTTTCAAGGGAACGCCAAAATGTGGTGGCGGTCACATGTTGAGTGTCAACCAACAGAGGCACCACCTATGACTTGGGCATCATTCTCTAGCTTGTTTATGGAGATGTTATATCCCCCGGACTTTGAGGGATAGGAAAAGAGATGAGTTCTTGAGCCTAGAGCAAGGTAGGATGTCGGTTACTGCATATGAGGCGAAGTTCCGTGCATTATCCAGGTATGCCACCCAACTTTGTTTCAGTCCACAAGAGGGGATTCGCCGTTTTGTGAAGGGGTTGAGGTCAGAATTACGGATTTTAGACTTACAGGTAGCGGCTGCGGCAAAATCCTTCCAAGAAGTGGTAGACTTCGTGATAAAGGTGGAAGGAGTGAAGCCAGATGACTTCACCATGGCATCGACATCAAAAAGGTTTCGAAAGGGAGGTGAGTTTAACGGTTCTTACTCTAGAGGACAGGGTTCAGGAGGTTACTCAGTCCGACCAATTCAGTCTTCACTACAGACTGTAGTTGGGGGTCCACTTCAGACCGGTCAACACTTCTCTGAGAGACCTATGCTTGACTCCAGAGAATGTTATGGATGTGGGGAGACTGGACATATTAGGAGGAATTGTCCAAAACAGAGTTATAGACCCCCAATAGCTAGAGGTAGAGGTGGTCATGGTAGAGGCCGTTATTCTGGAGGACGTGGTGGTCGAGGTAATGGTGGTCACCAAAACGGCCGTGGTGATGGGCAAACTGGAGCCACTACAGCACAACATGGTAGGGGCAACGGGCAGACAAGTGATAGGGCCCATTGTTATGCTTTCCCTGGGAGATCTGAAGCGGAGGCATCTGATGCTATTATCATAGGTAATCTTTTGGTTTGCGATTGCATGGCTTCTGTATTGTTTGATCCTGGATCCACATTTTCTTATGTATCTTCCTCATTTGCTAATGGTTTTAATTTACATTGTGAATTGCTTGACATGCCTATTCGTGTTTCTACTCCGGTGGATGAGTCTGTGATAGTTGAAAAGGTATATAGGTCTTGTTTGGTGAATTTTGTGGGGAGCAATACGCATGTTGACTTGGTTATCTTAGAAATGGTTGACTTTGATGTAATTTTGGGTATGACTTGGCTTTCTCCAAATTTTGCAATCTTAGATTGTAATGCCAAGAAGGATGGAAGTTTTCGGATGTGCATAGACTATAGACAACTGAATAAGGTAACTATTAAGAACAAGTATCCTCTTCCTCGCATCGATGACTTTTTCGATCAGTTACAAGGTGCTTGTACCTTCTCAAAAATCGACTTGAGATCTGGTTATCATCAATTGAAAATACGGGCAACGGATGTGCCCAAGACTGCCTTTCGGACCAGGTATGGACATTATGAGTTCTTAGTAATGTCTTTTGGGATTACGAATGCCCTTGCCGCTTTCATGAGCTTGGTGAATGGGATTTTTAAGCCATATCTGGATCTGTTTGTCATCGTATTCATTGATGATATATTGGTATACTCAAAGAGCAAGAAAGAACATGAGGAGCACTTGAGAATTGTATTGGAAATGTTGAGGGAGAAAAAGCTTTACGCCAAATTCTCTAAGTGTGAGTTTTGGCTAGATGCAGTGTCCTTCTTGGGGCACGTGGTTTCTAAGGATGGAGTGATGGTGGATCCATCTAAGATTGAAGCAGTGAAGAATTGGGAGAGACCTACTAATGTGTCAGATGTAAGGAGTTTTGTTGGTTTAGCTAGCTACTACCGCCGATTTGTCAAGGGGTTCTCTTCTATTGCTTCCCAATTGACAAGCTTGACTAAGCAGAATGTTCCATTTGTATGGTCGAACGAGTGTGAAGAAAGCTTTCAGAAGCTCAAGACCTTGTTGACTACCGCACCTATCCTTACCTTGCCAGTAGAGGGTAAGAACTTCATTGTTTATTGTGATGCATCTTATTCTGGTTTGGGTGCAGTGCTAATGCAAGAGAAGAATGTGATTGCTTATGCTTCAAGACAATTGAAAGTGCATGAACGTAACTATCCAACTCATGATTTGGAATTGGCCGCGGTAGTGTTTGCATTAAAGCAATGGAGGCACTATTTATATGGGGTTAAGTGTGAGGTCTATACGGATCATCGTAGCCTATAGTATGTTTTTACTCAAAAGGATTTGAACTTGAGACAGAGGAGATGGATGGAACTACTGAAGGACTACGATATCACAATCTTGTATCATCCGGGAAAAACTAATGTCGTGGCAGATGCTTTAAGTAGAAAGGCGGGAAGCATGGGGAGTCTAGCTCACTTGCAAGCTTCTAGACGCCCATTGGCTAGAGAGGTTCAGATTCTGGCTAATGACCTTATGAGGTTAGAAGTAAATGAGAACGGAGGATTCTTGGCTTGTGTGGAGGCAAGATCTTCCTTCCTTGACAAGATTAAGGGAAAGCAGTTTAATGATGAGAAATTGATCCGGATTCGAGATATAGTGTTGCAAGGAGAGGCTAAAGAAGCAACAATCGATGAGGAAGGTGTTTTGAGGATTAAGGGAAGGGTATGTGTACCCCGCATCGATGATTTGATCACCACTATTCTGATAGAGTCTCATAATTCAAGGTATTCTATACATCCTGGTGCAACCAAGATGTACCGTGACCTAAAACAACACTTTTGGTGGAGTAGAATGAAGCGCGACATTGTTGATTTTGTTGCCAAATGTCCAAATTGTCAACAAGTAAAGTATGAACACCAGAGGCCCAGAGGAACACTTCAGAGAATGCCCATTCCTGAATGGAAATGGGAGAGAATTGCAATGGACTTCGTGGTTGGTCTTCCCAAGACAATGGGTAAGTATGACTCCATTTCGGTGATTGTTGATAGGTTAACTAAGTCTGCTCACTTCATTCCGGTCAAGGTGACTTACAATGCAGAGAAGTTAGCCAAACTTTACATCTCGGAAGTTGTTCGGTTGCATGGGGTTCCACTCTCCATCATATCAGATAGAGGTATGCAGTTTATTTCTAAGTTTTGGAAAACATTGCATGCGGAATTGGGTACTAGGTTGGACCTTAGTACTGCATTTCACCGTCAGACCGATGGTTAGTCTGAGCGAATGATTCAAGTGTTGGAGGATATGCTTCGTGCATGTGTGATAGAATTTGGTGGTCATTGGGATAACTTCTTACCCTTAGCGGAGTTTTCATACAATAATAGCTATCACTCAAGTATTGATATGGCTCTATTCAAAGCATTGTATGGGAGGAGATGTAGGTCTCCCATTGGTTGGTTTGATGCATTTAAGGTTAGACCTTGGGGTACTGACCTTTTGAGGGATTCATTAGAGAAGGTGAAATCTATTCAAGAAAAGCTTTTAGCGGCTCAAAGCAGGCAAAAGGAATATGCAGATCGAAAGGTTAGAGACTTGGAGTTCATGGAGGGTGAACAAGTCTTGCTGAAGGTTTCGCCTATGAAAGGGGTGATGCGGTTTGGTAAGCGAGGTAAGCTAAGCCCAAGGTATATTGGACCATTCGAAGTACTTAAAGGAGTAGGGGAGGTGGCTTACGAATTACCCTGCCTCCAGGGCTGTCCGGAGTGCATCCGGTATTTCATGTGTCTATGTTGAAAAGATACCATGGGGATGGAAACTACATCATTCGATGGGATTCAGTTCTGCTTGATGAAAATTTGTCTTATGAGGAGAAGCCTGCTGCCATTCTAGATAGAAAAGTCCGCAAGCTGAGGTCAAGGGAGATTGCATCCATCAAAGTTCAATGGAAGAATCGACCAGTTGAAGAGGCCACTTGGGAGAAGGAGGCTGATATGCGAGAAAGATACCCACACCTGTTTACAGATTCAGGTACTCCTTTTCGCCCTTGTTTTTCTTCATGTGATCATTCGACGACGAACGATGGGTAAATTGGTATCTATTGTAACGACCTGTTTAGTCGTTTTGAGCAGCAGATTTTATTCTGGAAAAACTGGCTGAGACGACGGACCCCACGACGGACCGTCATGGGCACGACGAACCGTCGAGGGGGTCTCGTTTCAAAACACTTAGAAATTCTGAAATTTGGGTACTGAAATCGACTCTCTGAACTTCGTAATGGAATGGCAGGACGGACCGTCGTGGGCACGACGGACCGTCACAGACCCTTTAATGGAATTGAGTCTCTGAAATATGTGACGGAGCAGCAGGATGGACCGTCGCAGGCACGACGGGCCGTCACAGGCTGCGTAATCCCAGGCTGGGTCGGATTTCTTTAAATGTTTTAAAGGACGTTTTTGACTATTCCTGCTTTAATTATAAAATTAGTGGGTTAATGTTAATAAGTCTAATTACTTGGGGGTTAAAAGAGGTAACTTTGAGTTAATTAGTGGGTTATTATTGTCATCTTTAATACTTAATTATATGCTAATTAGGGTAAAAGAAAGAGGTTTTGAATAAGAAAAATAGAAAGAAAAAAAAGAGAGAGAGGATTGAACGAGAAAGAGGAGAAACGAACAGGAAACAAATCTTTGGGGAATTTGCTTGCTTGATCACTAATCTTCCGTGGAGGTAGGTTATGGTTTTTATACTATTTGTAGTAGACTCTTAGTAGCGAATGATATGTGTTGGTAATATTATCTCATCTTCTATATGCTTAATTGTATGCTTGCATGAATGTGATTATATAATTGTGATAAAATAAGCATGATGAAGCTATTGAATCATAAATCTTGAAAAACCCTAATCTCTTTGTTAATGATGATGCCTTGGTATAAGGGAAGGCTTGATGAACTAAAGTAATGAGGTTGATGATGCCTTGGTATAAAAGAAGGATTGATGAATTGATAGAATGAGATTAGTGGAGCGGGTGTCACGAACCGACACGTAGAATTAGGGGATCGGAGAGTCACGTTCCGACACATAGAATTAGGGAATCGGGTGTCACGAACCGACACGTAGAATTAGGGGATCGGGTGTCACGAATCGACACTAGAAAGTAGGGGATCGGGTGTCACGAACCGACACGTAGAATTAGGGGATCGGAGTGTCACGTTCCAACACATAGAATTAGGGGATCGGGTGTCACGAACTGACACGTAGAATTAGGGGATCGGAGTGTCACGTTCCGACACATAGTAGTAGGGGATCGGAGTGTCACATACCGACACAAGAGGAATAAAGATAATGAATCTTAAAAGATGCTAATATACTCAATCTAATGAACCTAATTCCCAAATGAGTAGGTATTGAGGCTTTAGTCCTCATGTGTGAACTTGGCGGTACTTATTAATGATTACAGTACTTGTTGTTGCTACATGTTGAGTATTGTAGTTGATTTTATGATATTATTTGATATATATTGTTTTCTATTTGGAGTTGGCCGATGATACCTACTCAGTACTTGTGTTTGTACTGACCCCCTACTTTTATGTTTTCTTCCTTGTTATTTGTGGAGTGCAGCAAACGGACCGTCATCTTCAACTCAATCGCAATTCTAGCCAGTCTTCGTCATACCGGATCTTCAGGGTGAGCTAATGCTTCAAGCTTGGACTTGATCTTCTTCCTCATGTCTTCATGCCTTGAAGTTCCGGCATGGACTAGCTTTTACTTATTTTAGCTTCTTAGAATACTCTTAGTTTAGTAATTTGATCATAGATGTTCTTGTGGTGATGACTTCCAGATTTTGGGGAATAATAGATGTTGAATTTTAGAAGTTATTGAATTGGTTTTTATTAATGAGTTTAAGTCTTCCGCATTTACTTTCTGTTGATATTATATTTAAATGTTAGGGTTTAGATTGGTTGGTTCGCTCACATAGGAGGGTAAGTGCAGGTGCCAATCGCGGCTCGGTTTTGGGTCGTGACACTAACTGAAACAGAATCCTTCCTAGAAGGTGGATGCGTAAATTAATTAGTTATCTGAAATTTATAATAAATATTAGTTTTACATATGTGAATTTATTGAAACAAAACCCTTCCTAGAAGGTTGCTGCGTAGATTAGTTACTCCACAAACATTTGTCAATTTCAACTTCTAAGTTCTAAGTTGCAATAAGATTTTATTAAATAAATTTGAAGGCTTTATTAATGTTTTTTTTATAAAATTATTCTCTTGCATTTAATTTTAATATATACATAAATATTTACATATATACTAAACTAACTTTAAAATACTTAATTTAAAAAGCGAAACTTGACTTTGGAAAATTTAAAGTTTAAGTTTAAAGAAAAATTTGAACTTCTCAAACTTGAAACTTGAAACTTGAAATTCAAATATTGAATTTGAAATTTGAATGTTAAACTTCAAATTTGAAAATTTAAGCATAATTTATTAGCTAAAAACCAATATTTGTTTACCTAATAAATTTAAAATGTTATTCAATAACATATAATTTCAACACAAATAAATAAGCATAGAAAAGATCCCCCGTCCCATCCCTTCCCACCAAAAACCCTTCCTATCCCGTATATATAGTGGGATGGAATGGGACATATTTTTGACCCCCCAATCCCGATCCCGGCCAAATACCCCAAGCAATATCCTCTATACTATCCCGTGCCCCTTTGTGCCTCCCCCACTCCCCGTCCCCATCCCCTTGCCATCCCTACACTATCTTTCAAAAAAAGAATGACTAACCATTTTTGGACCAAGACCCCAATCACAATCTCCATATATACCTTGGTTTCTATATCCCGACAAGTGTGCATGAAAATGTGAACTAGTGTAGGATGTAATATCCTTAGGCATTAGACATGCACACTCTCTTCTTCCCATTCAATGACTTTGACTTGAACTACTACAACCATACACCGAACTTTGACTAGAGCGAGGGTTATCAAAATACAAAGAATATGAATCTTCACAAGCCTTAGGGGAATGCTCCTTATAATTCTTACATAGGAGAGTATTATACCTTACCTCACCTTCATTATTTTATTGGGATGTGTAATATGTTATTTCAAGATCATAGGAACAATCTTCACCCTCATAGTGGGAGTAAGATCCCTCACATGCTCCATCATCATCATAGGAGCCATCACAAGGTTCTTAGTGCTCTCAATCTTCACCATAAGAGCAAGATCCCCTTTTTAGTCATATTCTCCTCCGAAATAGTATCTTGCATTCCCTTGATCTCTTGACCATGGCAATAATCATAGCCTCCATAATCACCAACATCCTCATATGCATAGCCTCCTCTCTACAATGATAGTCACCCATATCATAGTCACATTGATCCAAGGCTATAAATGACATGTTTCCTTCTATCTCCTTTTTGCCTACAAACTGAGCATACAAGGATAGTAGTTAAAGCTCCTCACTAACACTAGCATTTTCTCACATTTGAATAGGTAAGATATCATTGTTTTGCATAATATTGACCAAGTGGCACAAATAACAGAAAAGGTATAGTGGACACGATGTAACAAACATCTGCAGAGATGTTTCTTTTAATAGGATGAGAAGGAAGATATCAGGGAAGCTACGATGGATGACTTTCTGGAAGCTTTAGATAAAACACATCCCCCAATTTTTGCAAAAGATATTCATCGATATCAAAAATTGTTTTCAGATTCTTGATCATCATAGAAAGATCAAGTAAATGCAAGTCCAAAAGTGCTTCTTTTTTAACATAGGGGTCACGTTGTGAAGACCAAACTGACTGTTGTGGACAAATACTCGATGTTATAGTGTCCTCCAATTTCCGCAACCATGGGCAGATATTTGAGGAATTATTTTAAATTAACGAATTCAAGTTTTGAAAGCACATTTAATGACTAAAAACAAAATTTCAATACTAAACAAAAGACCTAACAACTAAAATTTGCAAAGGATAAACCTAAGATCTGAAAGTCAATGTACCAAAAGTATTAACGATATCCAAGTCTAAAGAAGTTATACGAAGGAACTATTTAACTAACTAAGACAATGGTCTAGTGTAGAAATGATGGACATAGACTAAAGAGAACTCCGTGGCAGCCCGGAAGATGCGGATCATCCTTGAAGTTGATGTGATTATCTCTAATCTCCTAAGCGAGGTGTGTCAATAGTCTATTGAAGATGTCGTGTACTCAACAAAAATAAGAGCAAGTGCAGAATCAGTACAAAATCACCATGTACTGGTAGGACCATGCGGCTATCTCACTAGTACAATATAAACAAGTCAAACAAAAATTATAATCACATGCATATATATAAAAATAAACAACATTATCAACATAACCATTTCACAACATATTTCAGATGCTTACGGAACCCAAACCTAAATAGTTAGCTTTTCAAAACGTGGCAATTTGATCCAATATTGTACCGGAACGTGGCAACCCGATCAAAAGTTGTGCATGAATGTGGTACCTGATCATCATTCACACACCACATTCACAATCAAGGACATCAACAAGATTATACATTTATGTTATGATATCATGGCTACATCATTCATCTATCTCAGTTACAACAAGTGTGATCAACATTGTAACGTTCATATTCATACAAGTATCATAATGAGGAAAAATATGCATACATCACACAATCATGAAATCTCAACCATCACCTACCTCGAAATAAACTTGAACCCTAAAAGAGTTGATCATTCCCTTTCCAGATTCGTTCTGCTTGTTGGTGTCTTATATAAAATCGATAATACATGGGAATCAATAGAAAATCACTAGTTACCCAGATAACTAATAATTCTATGAATCCTAGATCATACGAACTATCCCAACCAGTCAAATTCGGGTTAAATAATCCATAAAATCTATCAAGAAACCTTTCCCTATAAGTATTTACACATTGTATTACGTTCTATGGATTGAAAAGAGAATTCGGGGAGTGAAAAGCTTGACTTTAGCTTCAATAATGGTGCAAAATGAGTTGGATAGACAAGGGGCCATTCTTTAGGTCTAAAAGGCAAAAAATGACAAATAAGGTCATTTAGGGGTTTTAGCTATGACTTAATTTGCGCCAGTCCCGCCAAAGCGGCAACCATCCGTTGTAAGGAATTTCAGCAACGAAACTTTTTAGACCAGTGATCCCTCGTTAAAAAATATTAATGTTCTAAGCCGTGCCTCGTCCACTACTACGTCGCCCATCCCGTTGTAGTAGTGTCGCTGCAATGGCAATATTTTCTCTACAATGGCCCAATTCGAGACAGAACCCTTTTAAGGGGAGCTAATCCCCTTATTTACCATACACTCTTAACCCAATATGCTCAGAAAACCCTTAACTCTACAATTGATTTCTGTATATCTATTTATCAAAATTCAATTCTATAAAGTTGTATAGATTCATTAACGATTAATCTAACCATTCATGTTATCGAATTCATATTTATTCGAACCGTTTGATACAAAATTTCCATACACCTTGATGACTCTAATTTCCTCCAAATCTGTATAAGGTTGAGAAATCCTAATACCACAAAAAAAATTGGGTCCCAACTTTTCCCTTGTTGGATATAATGATTGAACCCGGTCATTACAATAGATAGCATGTAACCCATCACTCGTCCCCGAGAGACAAAACTTAGGAAAAGTAAGCTAAAGATAGAGCAAAGTATTACCTGATTCAGTGAACAATTGTGAATAATTGTCTCCAAAGTAGATTCCTCGACTGGACGATGCTTCCATTGAACCTTCACAAAATTAATTTCTTTGGTCCTCAACTTATGAACATTACGATAAAGAATAGTAATCAGTTCCTCCTCATATTGGAGGTATTTATCTAGCACAATTGAATCTTTATCAATGATATTGTAATCATCTCTCTGATATCTCTTTAACATAGAAACATGATATATAAGATGTACTGTGGAAAAATTATGGGGTATCGCCAATCTATACGCCACTGATCCTGCGCATTCAAGAACCTCAAAGGGACCACTAAATCGCGGACTTAACTTATCCTTCTTACCAAATATTATCACCCCTTTCATGGGTGATACCTTAAGGAGAACATTTTCGCCAGTCTGCAACTCGATGTCCCTTACCTTTTGATTTTCATACTTATTTTGTCTACTTTCATAGGCTAGAAGTTTAGCTTGAATTCTCCTCACCTTATCTTGAGCATCTATTACTATGTTTACCCCCAAATGTTTCACATCTCCAGCCTCAAACTAAACTATGGGTGATCTACATCCTCTTCCATATAACGCCTAAGCTAGTTCCATATCAATGCTTAAGTGATAATTATTGTTGTAAGAGAACTCACACAATGGTAAGAACTTATTCCAATGTACTCCAAAGTCAATCACACAAGTTCTCTACATGTCTTCCAAGACATGAATAGTCCTTTCCAATTGTCCATCCATTTGGGGATGAAAGGTTGTACTAAAAGTAAGTTGTGTGACTAGTTCATTATATAAATTTCTCCAAAACATGAAAGTGAAAAGGGTACCACGATATGAGATGATAGAAAGTTGCACCCCATGCAACGTCACTATCTCCTTCACATAGAATTTAGCTAGTTGTTCCGCATTGTAATCTAACCTTGTAAAAATAAAATGTGGCTAACTTAGTCAATCTATAAACCACAACCCAAAAAGAATATAACTTCCCCAAGGTCTTGGGGAGACCAACCACAAAATCCATGGTAACTCTTTCATTCTTTGACTCCAAAAATTCTAATCTTTAAAGTGAACCCGCAGGCGTTTGATGCACATACTTCACTTCTTGACAATTCTAGCACTTCGCCACGACTTCCGTGCTATTTTTCCTAATTCTCAGCGACCAATAAACTCATTTAAGATATCTATATATCTTTGTCACACCAGGATAAATGGAATACCGTGAACCATGAGACTCCGCCAGTAATTTCTAATTCAGGTCGACAACTCCAAGAACACATATTCTAACTTTATGGTTTAGTACACTATCCGCATTAAAAGTTGTCTTTTAGGACTTATAAATTGAAATCTTATTTCTAAGTTCCTCTAAATTCCAATATTTGAATTGGTTGTCCTTGATCTCCTCCATAAACATGGACTTAGCTTCAATTGTAGCTTACACGCTAGTTCCTACAGAGATTTCCTACTGCATGGACTTTGATTCTAATGAATGGATTTCCTTGGCCAAAGTATCTTAGCTACAGTCATGTAATATAGGCTACCCATACTTACCACTTTTTTTGCTACCCATACTTACCACTTTTTTACTCAAAGTGTCTGCCATCACACTAGCCTTACCTGGATGGTATTAAATGGTCACATCATAATACTTGAGTAACTCCATCATCTTTTTTGTCCCAAATTCAAATCTTTTGGAGTGAATATATTCTTGAAACTATGATGATTAGTAAATACCTAACATTTGACACCATAAAGATAATGTCGCTAGATCTTAAGAGTAAAACACCACCGCCACTAACTCTACATCGTGAGTGGGATAATTCCTCTTATGCACCTCCAATCGATGTGAAACATAAGATATGACAACATTATCATGCATCAACACAACACACAAACCAGAATGTGAATCATCACAGTAAACAATGAAAACCTTATCCTCAATCGGTAATGCTAGGATGGGCACTGTGGTCTAAATAGTATTAATATTTTGGAAGCTCTCCTTACATATCGTAGTTCGTTCAAATGGTACCTCCTTTTTCGTCAGTTCGTAAAGTGAGTAGCAATTCAAGAAAAAAATTTCACAAAACAACGGTAGCAACTAGCGAGTCCTACGAAACTCGCAATTTCCGTAACCAAACCAGGTTGTACCTAGTTTTTAACCGCTTTAATCATTTGTGTATCTACCCTTACCCCTTATTTTTGACAGTACATTCCCCAAAAACACAACCAATTTCAACCGAAATTCTAACTTAGAAACTTTTGCATCCCAAGAACACCCAAAACAGTACGGAGATGGTTAACATGCTCTTTTTCACTTATCGAATTAACAAGAATGTCATCAATAAAGACTATGAGGAAGGAATCATGAAATGGCTTGAACACCTCATTCATTAAGCTCATAAAGGTTGCAAGTGCATTAGTCAACCCAAATGACATCACCAAAAGTTCATAGTCCCAATAATGAGTCATAAACACCATCTTCGGTACATCTTATGGCCTAAATTTAAATTGATGATGCTTGGATCTTAAATCATTCTTAGAGAAGATCGCTGCACCTTGCAAATGATCAAAGAGATCATCTAATCTAGGTAAAAAATTACATGGGAAGACGAGGAGGATATAGTACCTATATCAAGAACTAGAGTGAGTTCGCCATGTAGATTGAAGAGGCCGAGATTAAGTTACCTTCTTCTGGTCAAAAAGTTTTATTGTAATTATTATTTTATTTAGAAAGTTTTTTATTGAGTTAGATTTTGTTATTATGTTGCATAATTCTGTCATGCATATGTGCTAGAACTTTTGGCATGTCAAGTTTTTTAATAGTTCTATTTAAAAAGGAGACTCTATAAATAAAATCTGGCAACTCCATGAGGACTTAGCCATGTCATGTTGAATCCCATTTTAGAATGGATATTCTTAAGAGGGAAGGTATTGTCAATTTTTTGTTGAATGCCTCTCAAAGTGAGAGAGTCGTTCCATTAAATAGAGGGTATAAAGATTACACATCCCTAAAGATCCACTATTCATATTCTTAAAGACAAGTTATTTTATTTGTACAAATATGTTATTTGATCCCTATAAATCGGCTTTGCTATCCCTCTAAATCAGCAATTCTATCACAATATTTATTCCTATGAATCTCATTAAATGTATATAAAATATTAATTTATATCACTATATAATTACATTAATATTTACAATTATTAAGTTGCCTATTATGCTAGCATCCCCCCTCAAATTGATGATGGTTGATCAAGAATCAACCCTTTGCCTACTAGAAACTAATGGCATTGTCGTGCCATATATTTAATAAACACATCAAGTATTTGAAGATCACTGTCCACATGTGGAGGAGTAATGTCTCCTTCATCTACCTTTACTCGTATGTAATGACAATCTACTTTGATGTGTTTGGTTCTCTCATGAGAAACAACATTAATAGCAATCTCAAAAGTACTTATATTGTAAGCATGGAGAAAAGTAAGCTAAGATTGAGGAAATCTAATCTCAACAAGAAATCCACAAAGCACACAACCTTAGAGCAAGTAGTAGACATGGATCGATATTCGGCCTCTCTTTATGACACACGGTGTTGCTTTTTACTCTTCCATGATATCAATGACTTCAAGAAACATGCACCTACCAGTGACTTAACGACGAGTATAAGGACATCCCTCCCAATCAGGACCACTAAAATAATTAAAACGAATAGAAAAACCACTTGAAGAAAACAATCCACGAGTAGATGTTCCTAGAAGAAATGAACTGATACAATGAACATCCACCAATTGGAGATCACATGGAGTTTACATATGTTTACTTGTTAACCTTCAAAAGAGATATCATGTTCAGTAATTGCAATGTAATTTAGACTCCAAAGTAATTGTCGAAATAGAGTTGGATAGGAAGAAGATCGTCTTAATCGGGACAATACTTCTCATTTAATTCTAATAGGAATCTTGAAGACAAACCACAGAAATCAGATCATGAGTATATTTGTATGTGATTAGAAACACACCTGAAGAATCATTATGAACTTTAAAACTTAAGACATATGTAAGAGCATAAAGATCTTTCATATGAAAAGAATATTTTTTGTTGCTATTGGAGGCTAGTTATTAATGAAGAATCGGTTCCTATGATAATAATGTTATGTACGTACACCAAAAGAAGAACACATTCTGCAGATATTTTCCAAAAAAATAAAGATGAGTCATATTTTCTCTGTAAAAATGAATTTTTTTGCAATGTAGACTGAAACATATCAAGCCAAGCTCTAGGACCTTATTTTATTCTATGCAAAGACAACTTCAACATGCATACATCTTATGTAGGGAATGAGAACAAATCAAGTGGAGATTTCTTATAAATATGTTATTTAAGATAATCATGGAGAAAAATATTTTTGACATCTATTTGATAAATAGACCTGTTTTAATTGCATACAATATGATTAACTGTATTTTATATAATATTGTGATTTCAAAAAAAATACTGTGAATAATATAAAATATAATAGGATTTCTACATATTTTGTTGAATTATTATATTCATTGGTCACATACATATTAAATAAATAAATGAATTATTATACTCCATGCTTTTTTAGTTGCTTATATTTTCAACTTCTTAGGAGTAGGTTTTGGCTTGCCCCCCTCATTATAGTCAAGTGTCTAAACTCCCCTTTCTTCTTATTAGTCAAATAGATTTGGAACCCTTTCCCCTTTTAATATAATAATAAGGTAAGCTTCCAGGATGTTCTGATGATCCTAATCAGAGCTAACAAGCAGGTCGAGCTGACTTAGAGATGAGAGGGAAGGTCGATTTGACTCGAATCCTAGACCTGATCATGACCTAGCATGAATACCTTCGTTTCAGAGAATATTTTAGGTGTAGAAAGCCGAATCCTACTTGGGGAGATTTGATTGATTCCTAATTCTTTAATTCAGAATAAAGGGTCTCTCTTTACCCGTTGGTTAACCACATGTTCTTTTTACTCGCGAAAATGGTGTCTTTAAAGCAAACTAAGAGCAGGGAAGGGACTATGGATGGCATAAGCTCACCAATTATATTTTTTCCAAAACAAAATTAGTTAAGTCACCTTCAGGCTTTCTTATTCTTGGAAAGGGAGAGAGGAGAGCCTTAGGGTACGCTCACTTTTGCATTTTTGTTTAGGTTCTCGAGATTCTCAATAGCTCTTTTTAGGGGGATTTGCCCCATTACGGAAGGAAACACTCTGTTGATTGCTCCGATGATCGTGGCAATCTTCTTTTTTAGATCCCACTTTCTTTTTTATCTCCTCGATAAGCTCAAATTGGTTGTCACATTGAAATCCTCAGCTCTTTGGCCATCCCCGAGATCATTTTATATTTAAAAGAATAAGTTCCTCCTTTCTTTCTTCCACGATAATTATGTTGAAATAAGAAATCCTTGTTCTACATACATTAGTAGGTTACACTCCTATTATTAAAAAGGAGTTATCCTCCCCCCTTGGGTCGAGTTGGCTTAATCGCGGAATAGTTTGTCTTTTGAATCAAACAAGTATCAACCTTCTGCTAAAGAATCATTCGAAGGGTTATATCAAAAGAATATATATCGACTTTTTGGTTGATCAGGCGACACCCGGATTGATCTTCATTAAGAGGGTCACAAAATGAGCAAGTTAGCGACTTGTCTAAGCTTTGTGGCAGGTTTTGTCAGAAAAAAATATTTTCCAGCGGGAGTCTCATCTGGGTGGATGATCTGAGGTTGTAACTTGATCATGAGTGAATTTGTTGATGTTGTACCCATGAAGGGAGAACCTTTCTGGCAATACAGATTCCACATCCAAAATACTTGGAAGGAACCTCGGACTATCCCAATCATGGTGAACCCATAGCCCCTCCTATTTCTAAGCCTTATCATCCCTTACAGGAGATGGAGAGAGGATAAGGGAGCTTGCAAGGTTCCTTACGATAAATACTATTGGGTGTCCGTTGCCCGAGGCTATTTCCAAAGCGCTTCTTAATGCCCAAAACTCGCTTTATCCTTTTGTAATGATAGAAACATCATGCCCGCTGGGAAGCCTCTCTGGCATGGGGATTTGCAACTTTTTCCATTTGTGAACGTTTAAGAAGTCATCTCCTAAGCTACTGAAGGTAGGTATAATCGTTCAGGTCTTATTGTGAAATAAAAAAGCCGCTACGCCATAGGAGACGGGTTGCTTCCTCTGTCGCCGTCAGGGATTTCTCTTGAACTCCACAATTGGGTTGAACAAAAATGTCACAATCTTTCATTATTTAGGAGTAAGGAAAAGCAAACGTGATCTAAGCAAGACGCCCTGCAATTCCATTCTTTTGGGAAGGAGGACTAATCTATCTTGATGAAGAATTCCACGATAACAAGGAATCAAAATTAATCGTTCGATGTCTGCTCGTTCTCCCCTCTTCAATACCCACTGAACAACATCCATCTCCCTAACCTGAATTGGCACCGGGTTTGGACCGCATGGAATCGTAGCATTGGGGGACGTCTTATTTTTTGCTACCGCAAGGATAGCTAATCGTACGCAGCTGGCTCGAATACCCCTGGTTCTTGAAGATTAAAACCTTTTTTAGATACCTCCAACCAATCGGTCTACCACACC